>KN886546.1:46994-70838 GCA_000934455.1 Apostichopus parvimensis
TTTTTTGGTGACGGCCAATAGGGGGGCGCGCGCCCCCCCTGGATACGCCCCTGGTGCCTATACCTTCCAATCACACTTTTCTTTTGCGAATCAACGAGGATCGCATTATTGGGATTCTTAATAAAGTATGAACAGGAAGTTGTAACAATTCCTTGGTATGAAGGACGACGTATATGTTGGACACATGCAGCTCTTCATTGAGAACATATTTGAATACGATGATTTGATTGTGAAATGGTTGGGGAAACTCCTATCAACTCCACAAAAAGTGTTATAATATGAATGACGAAATAACAACTCGTGCAATTTATTAAAATTATTGAAGGTTGATATTGAATAAATACTTAAATTGTAAGGAACCTTGGTATACCTGCATGCCTTGTTCATGTAATTTAGTAACATTTTGTGTTTACCTTTTACTGAATTCACCCGAGTGTTAATTTAGGTATTTGTAGGAAAAAGCTGTTCAGAGTTTCTATACACACGCTAATATGATTCACTCACTATTTATATATACACTAGTATGTTCACTCACTAAACAATGTTCACAATAACGTTCACTTGAAAGTTCACTTGAATGTTCACTTGATAGTTCACTTGAATGTTCACTTGATAGTTCACTTGATTAAATATATAGTCCAACACTAACTCTCAAAAACCCCACCAGTGATCCTGTAGAAAGAGGTAGAAAACAAAGTCAACACTAACACCGAGAGAACCCTCCTCCCCCTCTTCCTTCCATTCTTCCTCCGTTTTAGTGTATGTTTTGCAGGTTTGTCATCCCGCCATTACATTGAAATATGTAATTTGTAGCATATTAAACTCTTTTGAGATTAAGGAACATTTTTTCAGCTTTAAGATGAATTATTTCTAGATTTTTTATCTTACCACTGAACTCTAACAATCTCAGACATTTTAGTTCTCATTTAAAGTGATGAGGATTCACCAAGACGAAATATATAATCAATAAACTTGCCGAAAATAAGATACGATATAAATCATGTGATCCGAGCGGAAAATGGCAAGCGGTTGTTACAAGGATTTACTCCGTTTGTTGTGTACAATGTTGCATTTCTACATGTTTGAACAACTTTAAATTAATTGTAAAGTTAAACATACTGTATAAACAATTTAGCCCATTTTGATATGTGGACGGCTATACTTTTCACAATTACTATCAACCACATACATTTTACATACAGCAGTTCCAACTATCATCCCTATTATCTACATATACTATGTCCATTCTAATTTATTTTTTGTAGAATTGTTTAAACACAAGACTTGTGATTATAATTAATTCTGATCAGATTGATCAATCAGATGTTAATCTCCTTGTTATTTGTTGTTTACTTTGTTTATCTTCATTGATTTGGTAAACAATAAACCTAACTAGCAGGACGTTCTTATATACGTGTTCTACATCTTACACGATGATTACTCTACTTCTCTCCATAGGTTTTGGTACTACAATCTGCCAGGCACTATTCCGGTAGGATCCATTCCATCATCCTTGAAATCAAGAAATGTGAAAGGTATTGCACAATGAAGTCATAATGGATACCTTTCAAATTTCTTACATTTAGTTAAAGGCTTTACCAACTATGTGAATGTCTGTTGACTGGTTGATTGTTGTTGATTTACATACAAGAGAGTAATGAATCAGCAACACATGATTGCCAGTTTATATGAAGGAGACACCCAAACAGAGTCTTGTGATAGTAAACAAAGAATAATATCAATTTAACAACACTTAATATTGCTAAGCTTGGTTGATTTCAGAGATAAGTCATGTTCCTTACATTTCGCTCTTTCGAGATCACAGCCCTATAAGATGTTTTGGTGAGAAGCAATCAAATCAATTGATGCTTTAAATCTCTTTCCGAAAAGAAGTGGAATCGTACACTTTGGGCAACTTAATTACACTGCGACAATGATTTTGTAAGGTTTTGAGGTAATGTTGTGCCCCTCGGAGTCTGTCAACACCCCCCCCCCCCGACAAACACACACATATATACACATCCACACCTCCGCTTAAACCATTCTTTCAATCTGAATTGCAGAATAAAGCCGCAAAGTTAAGCCTAATTCTTTTCCAAGTTCTGCAAACGAAATTGTTGTTTCACTGAAACAGCTGCAAAATGTATTAAAAAATAAACGAAAACAAAACAGAGACCAAAGATGTATCAGAACTGTTTGTACTAGATGTACCATACTCGAAATATTCTGATGGGTAACATTATCATAAAGACTTTATAAAGGCACCGATAAGACACTCGTTCTGCACTTTTGTACAGTAACAGAGGGTCTCCAAAGCCGACATCATATATGGGGAGGAGGGAAGGAGGGGGAAGGGAAAGTTTTGACTTATAATGATACCTTCTGAGGCATAGTTTGACTTATATTACTTGACTTATGTCCAATATCTCAGTCTAAACGCAACATTGTGCTTTACTGTTCTAAGTTAGTTTGAAATGCGTGGTAGTGGTGGGGGGGGGGGGGGGGGGAGACCCCCCATCACTCCCTTGATCGGCGCTTGAAAAGAGTACAATCTATATGCATTGGCGAACATTTTTAAACATCCATGCATGAATTGCCTTGAAAAATTAATAGTATAAATAACAAGTGGGTAATGATATGTATTTAGAATTATAATTATGTGAATTTAAAACCATAAACTGTTTCTGGAACAGGCACCTACTTCTTTTGTTTCACATAGTTGTCTTGGCAACCAAGCAGAAACAGTTAAATCATCAGTAGACATTTAATTATATATTTACCTTATCATATGAACATCTTTTGTTAATCGTAAAGTTAAGAGTGAACGTGAAACTAACTTGAGACTAATATGATACTGAATGAGATCAATGCTTACAATAACGCTGTATTTTGAAACAGGAAAACAGAATTTCACTATCACCAATTGAGAACGCGGCCTCATAGACCAACGTGGGTGTGGGTGTAACACTGCGCCCCAGAAAAAAACAACAAATTCCAGTCTCAAATTGATGCCAAGTCGGTCGACAAATTAGAGACAAATTCAGCGTGGTCGTACACTAACGAAAGTAAGAGTTATAATACAAAAACGAAGTAAAAAAAAAATCGGTCTGTCTGTTACTCCCTTACGTCTACATTTCCCCAGATTTGGATAGTTTTAGGCCAATAAAATGACGCAGCTTCCAGAGGCTTCGCCCCCTGAAACCCCCCTCCCCCAAAGGCCTTGCACTACAATCCGCTGAAAATTGAGTTTTTCTCATAAATAGGTTTCTGTTTTCAAACTTTCTTCAAGAAAACGAAAAATATCTGCAAACGCTGCAGTTTAAGTCCAGCGGATCCCCACCAGCCTGCTTGGAATACATTCTAGAGGACTAGAATTGATTTATTACATGTGTTTTGTGTTTTGGTGCTTTAAATTCGCTACGAGAGAACAAGGAATATCATCAACCGCAACAACTTCAAGGGCTTCCCCTCGTGGATCCCACCAGTGTTTTAAATATATTCCAGAAAAATTCAATTCGTTTTTCTTATGTGTATATTTGTGGTTGAACTCTCTATAACAGATCACGAAATATCTAAAAATGATGCTGTTTCCCTCGGCTTTAGCCCCTCGACCACGCTTCGGCTATGAGAAACGTTCTGTGCAATGATTAAGCCTCTTTCTGACAACTTTTTCTACGAGTTCTGCAGCTTCCGGGGACTTTGATAACATTAAACTATCAAACAAATATATCATATTCATTTTTTGGTCTGTAAATCTGCATGCAAAGCGAAATGTTCATAAAATAGGTTTTATTTTTTGATCTGATGAGTATAAGTTTCATTTTCAAGCCATCAATATACATACTGTTTATTGATTCGGTACAGTGTCTCATTGGTGTTACTTAATGAGGTAACGATGTATACTTTATTCTATATAACGCATGTTATCTGTCGCAGTTTGAACATTTTCTTTGAATTTCGCTGAGATGCTAAAATGTTATAAAGAAAGATTCAATATTTTTTAGTAAGCCAGCTTATACTGTGTTTCTTATAGTAACCATTGATCTTGCAAGTATTAGTTAAGACAGGGATTCAGAGTATATACAATTCAGGTAGTCTTATTCATCGGTCAACGCTTAAATACAAGAAAAGATCAGTAACGTTGTATAATTGAATGTATTAATTGTATAGCACGCGATCTTGTCTACATACATCTACAAGAATTTGTAGACGTTATAGGGATCATGTATTTATTATAGTCGTTTAAGTTAGTTAAAACCAAATGAACGCATTAATTAGCAGAAACGGATGGAGTCGAGTGGTCAGGTGCAGGAGGGATGTATAAATATTTCACGCAGCGCTTCTTGCTTAAATGCTCTTTACTTGTTGGTTGTTGTGGTATTAATTTTTCATGTTTTGTTTTTAAGGAGCTGCTGTATAGGTGCGTCTAACTGTAATTTAATATACGTTGTGTTTGGGGAATGTTCTTGCTCATTAAATAAAAGTAATGCTCAAGAAAAAGTATTCATCCTTCGCCTGGATCAAGTAAATTGTCATGGATACACCTATGCTGCAGGCTATGGTAAAGTCTCTGATGAAAAAGAAGTTATCGTGGTTATTCAAACTAGATACGTGTTTCTTGATTTTAGTGGAAATGAGCATTTTAATATCGTCACCAGAAATGTTACTGAATCATAACCGTAAAACTAGGGACGTGCATTTAAATATAGCAGGTGGGTAGATCTGGACAGGTAAAACGGCTCGTTATTAATAGAGTGCGCACTGCAATTATGATATCTTTGTAAGATCAAATTCCGGAATCAGAAAATGTAAACAAACAGAAACAAAGGGACGTTACAATGGCCTGTTCTATTTTAATTCAACAAGTATTGTAATAGCTATACAATTGCTGCTGATAATTCTGTTTAGTTCATGTTGTAGTTTTGTCATGACTAAGACAAACCACGACACAAAACATAATTTATATTGATAAGATATTTTTATTCATATTTGTTCGTACGTAGGCCTATGTGTTGTTTGTCTCCATCAACACTTCTGTTGATAATTGACTTTCATGTAGGTTCCTTGAAACTTCTTAGAAAATGTGGACAGTGACAGTGTTATTGTTCAATGTTATAATTGTATATCAAGTCATAATAACACGATGTTATATTTTACATACATTCCAACTCCATAAGGAACATGTAGAGAAATTGGTGTATTTAGTCTTAGTGCTTTTGTAAACAAACTATCTAAGCAAGTGGCTGGAAACAAGACTACATATAAACCGTAGTTTACACAACTGACATACTCTCAGAACATCGCAAATGTGACCACGTGATTATGACGATGATTTGTCTAGGCTTGTAGATCCATAAATCCAATACTATTTTTTCTATTATCAACATTTAAATTATTGCCTTTCATGATCTGTGATGACGTCACTGATGTTGAGTATTCACTGATCAGTTCATCATCTCATATGAGTTCAGTTCATCATCTCAGATCAAAAGTCATAATCCATATGGATTATGACTTTTGATCTGAGCATCGAATACTCGACTATCATGATTTGTTTCTTAATGTATTCCGAGATTCGTTCCTATTTGAGTTGTTTCACATGTTTTATATATGATAAGTGTACAACTGATCAGTTATATTATTGAGATGATAACAATTCTAAAGGATTGTTTATATAACTAAGAGGATAATGGTTGTAAACTGATTAGGTATAAAATGCAGATGATAATGATAGTAAACTGATCGGTAATCTTACTGAGATATAAGGATTGTAAACTGATCTGAAATATTACTGAGATGATAATGATAGTAAACTGATCAGATCAAAATTAAGGAATCAACTAGATTGATTACTCAGCTGATATGGAGTTATCATCGAGAGCCAACATATATTCGGTGAAAATATTGTTTACTTTTTCATTCCAGACAAAGAAAGATTTAAGTTGCACTAATACTTTACATTAGTCTCTTTCATTTATTAATCAGTTTGGAACTACGACTACTTTTCGGGTCATCGCCGCCTGAATCTACAGAACGGTCGATGGCAGGTAAGATATTATTTACATTTCCTTCAGCTATTGCTTGTAATGCAAGTCTGGTCAGTTCATTTCAGTTATGTTGCCCTATACCCTCTGTGTGTTCGTTCTAGCAAATTTATATAGATAAATTTGGTTTCCGGAGTTACTTGATCTACGTCAGCTTTATAAGATGTGATGTAAAGTAAAGAATTAGTGGGGGGGGGGGGTTGGGGGTATTCATGACATCAACATCCAGATCTCTTCCCCTTGCTCCAAGGTTTCCTTATTATTGCTGAGTGTCATTCTGTCCCCCAATGTAGCCTCTGTGTGTCCCTCATTATCCAAACAATTGCTACATAAATTAAACTCTTCTCTTGAAATAGAAACACTAGAAAATGATCAGTGATAAACAAAGGAATTGGAACAAAATCAGTCTTTCTTGGTCCATGAATCTAAGTCAGCTCTCTCAACGTTTACCTGTCTACTCGTGTACCTCTCTACTGACACATCCGTGTAAATTACATACTTCTGTCAAACCGTTAAAATCACAAGACACAATATAATATACTTTGCTCTAATAAATATAATTGTCATTCACAAATTAATACAAAAACAAAGGTTTAATTTGTGAATGAGATTAAAGCGGATAGTTCTGTCTTTTCAGTAGGATTCCAAGTATAACTTTACTGTATATATATAATGCACAGCAATGATAAAGATGGTCACCGATGAAATAAGTAAACACTAAATTCAAAGGACACTTGGTAAAAACTTAAGTTTTTAAAGAGCGCGTGAATTCTTAAATTTGTATGCGTCCCTCGCATCGTTAGCAGTGGTGGGTAGATGTGGTTAGATTACCTCCAGTTTCTAAAGATGGTTGCATAACGTTTGGCTTGATCTTCCTCCTGACGCAAACACACACAGACACACCAGCCCACATACACGCGCACACACAGACACACACAATCCTTTATCTAGAGATATCTTGCTGCAGGTTTATTTCTAGACAGATCTGCTACATATTGCAAAGGTTCTTGTTTCTCTAAGTTTTGTGTGAAATGTTCATCACATCACTTGCAGCAGTCGTCACGTACTAAAGGTACGGGTGAAGGAAACAATACAGCCTGGAGAAAAATAACGTGACGTCACTGAATATTTACAAGAATAAATATACGATGATGAAAGAAGAAATTATCATTCTAACTGAAGTATTGTAAGAACAAGTTGCTGACAAGTAATACATTACATTGCACACAAACTTGTAGTACAGCGGGTTATATCGTTTGGTTGAAGGGAGATGGGGAGGCGGCGGGTAGAGACAGTCATATTTGTTTTGTACATTGTAGATACTGTGAAGCACTGTATACGCTAATATATAGTGCTGACTACAGTATATTTGCATAGCTGATAAAAGTGTCTTTACAATCTTATACACTTATTGCTATCTCTAGAATAGTAATATTTTAAAGCATGACTTGTGTCCTTTTATGGTTACAAGAAAATGAGACAATGAGTCACATTTTGGTTTCTTGTGGAAAAGTCCATAAAATGTGTGAACATTTCAATGACATACAACATCTACTTTTTTTTCTATTTATTAATCCGGAAATTTAACCTCTGGCGTAACTTCTAACCAAAGTAATATAAAAAGTTTTGAATACATATTGATTTGGTTTAAAGTTAATCTGTTTACCAGCAACATTCAAATTTTCTTAAAGTTTTCCAACACGTTAATGCCCTTTGGTTTGTCAGCCTTATTATTTAGTTTGCCGCCCTCTATTCCACTTTCATGTCGGTCTTATGTCATTTATTTTCTTGAGTTGGTTTTTCTGTGATTCATTCTGTTATATGGTCTGTTACTGTAGGCTACAGTTTATTGAGGTGGAAAATGATCATAAAAGAATGTTTTCGGAAAAATGTTGTCTTCAGTTGCTAATATAAATAGTTTAGTCTTTTGGGATTATTGTGTGGACCATGCAACCCATGAAAAAAACTCACTCCATAAACGGAACAGAAATGAAACAATGTCAGATCAGCCATAATGAAAATATCAGAAGCTCAGGTATTACTGATTGTAAGAAATCAATATGACGTCACAGAGTTGGTTACACGTTATGACGTAATACAGTCATTTCTACAGTACATTGTACTGGTATAACATACATTTCTTACCTCGTGTAGCGTCGTTATTAGGTCTTTCGAGGAGAGATGGATGGACGTGGCCGGTGAAGGCTTTAAGAAGTGTATATGACCATTATATTCAGGTATCAGTAACTATGTGTGGTCAGTGCATAGCGACATGGATTCAATTGTCATGGAATTTCTTGTAATGAATGAATTGATAAGACGCTTTCTGGTCACTTCGCCCAACAAACATTTCGCCCAACTGCCATTTCGCCCAACAAGCATGGTCATTTCGCCCAACAAGCATGGTCATTTCGCCCAACCATCGTGTGTAGCAATCTTCTTCTTTTGAAAGCGGGGTAGGGGAGGGGGAACCAAGGTGTTTATTTCTAGAAAGATAAACCTTTTGTGTTTTCTTCGTAAAACAACTACTAATAGGAACAATTACATGTCGGGTTGAATTGCTTGTGAACACCGACTCACTGTTTTCCAGAGTGAAAATGCTGGATATTTTGGCGATTGATATAAATGAAGGAAGAAGTGAAACTTTGAATTGAATACTACTTCGAAATTCGTGAAATTATTATATTCGTTATTGGGAATAAACTATAGAAGCAGATCAGTCAGTATGTGGTGGGCAATTTTGCTACTGCTTCTTTCTGTTGTCTAGATACCATGGCAACCAAAGAACTAGTTTATGACGCTGTATACGAACACAATGTTGAACAAGATATCCCACATGAATCTGAATAACATTCAAGATGTGCAGCTGATTCTCCTTTGGAGAGGCTGGATGATTCGTTTACATCAATGGTTGGATGACAAGACTAACTTAACGAATGTAACATTTACATAGCTGGTTTCGTTACAGTATCAACTTAATTAACATCTAATAGCACTCAAATATTTCATCAGTTTGATGAATCATTATTACTTGGATAGATCTGCTTGAACTCATGAGAAACCTTGTTGCTTTTAACCAGCATCGGAACTTAAATCAGACCTATCACATATTTCATAACATTATACTAGCTTCACCTTCTTATATACATGTAAGACTTGGGGCTGAAGTTGTTTATATTCTCATCGCCTGCTGAGGTTAATTACAAGCGGTCATAGTTCCTACTATATAATATTGCTATACCGTTGTAAAAATAACATGTACACTTAGAGCTTCTGTAAGAAATATCTATCTAGAATCTATGACAATAGCCGCATATATTGTTCATTTCATTTCCGTTATCACCAGTATAAATATGAAAGATTTATATATAGGAGAACCAAAGATTAAGAAATATAAAAATATGTACATCAATATGAACTTTAATATAAGAAAGTAAAAGGTTCATAAATATTTGAAAGCTTGTGTTACTAAAAACAATCTACAAAAAGGGGATCAAGTGATTCTGTTTGAATCAAATTTACAGCAAAGCAAAGAAAATAATTTCTGAATGGCTGTATTCCATTTTTGACAAGATATTAGGTTTGTGTAAACTTCTATTGGCTTTAATTAAAATAAGCCTTAAGTGCAGGATACATAGTGGGTGTTCCATATGAATAGTTTATGTCTTCTCAATACAATAGGAATTGTCCAATCAAAACGCTTAAAGGAATAATTAGTTAACGGAAGAGCTTTAAAGGTTGCAGATATTATATTGAGAAGTTTTAACCTGATTTTATCTTTTTGATACACCGTTATGATGACTGAATTATCCCTCGCAATCAAAATGGTATAAGCATTGTTATAACTGAGACATCACCTTTGATTTTGAATCAGAAGCTAGAAATATCAAGTTTGGTGATCTCCAATTGTATTTTGCTAATAAATTAATTGTGATGCTTAAAAGCTTCAGGGAATTTGAAGGATCACTTGCTAAAATTATTATTTACCCATATTAGTGTATACGTGACTGACATACAGTAAGTGTGTGGGTCCAATCAGGCTTAGCCTAAATGAAAGGATGGATCTGTTTTTTTTTAAATTTCAAACCATGAAATTGGTTAATTCTTCTGCTGTTCTTCAGCCTGGTAATGCGTGCCACGGTTTTGGTTCATTTGTACATGTGGAAGTAAGAGGTTTTGTTTTCCTTACTGACATTTCAAGGGTCCGATTTATATATGTTATTATTATTATTATTAATTAATTTATTTCTTTTTTGGTGGGGGGTTATTGTATTCGTTTAAAATGGGAATAAATTAGAAAATAGAAATGATCAATGTAATATTATGTATATCTCTACTAGCCCACTTTTTTGTTCTGTTGTATGGATACCATGGTAACCAAAACATATGTAATCACTTGACAAAAGATTACATTGCAGTGCTTTGTATTTTGAGATAATTTCCATCAATTTGATGCAATTTTATCATGTTAGGAAAAGTAATCATACAAATGACGTATTAAGTCAAAGGTCAACTTAATATATAGTTACATTTTAGGTTTTCACTTAACTTTCAAGAAACCTTTCGGTACCACTATCTGTTCTAACAGCAATATGAATAGAGGGCAGCATTTTGAGAAATATTAAAACAGGCAAAATACTGATGCTGCCTGAAATGAAAACACAGGGTTTCAATATATTCGCCTTACTTCCCGTTTGTTCTGAATAGACACCAATATACATACATTAGAGGATCCGAAGTATTCAGGGGGGTGGGGTGTGGAGGGTTTTTTCTAACTGCGGTAAAGTCGGTAACTGGTAATGAGTTTTATTGTGTATAATTTATCATAGGCTAATTGTAATCTATATTAAACACACATATATGTCTATCCATCCTCATACATTCCTTATTGTTATTGTTGCGGATGTGTTGGAGAGTTGAGGGCGTCAAAAATATAGGAACAAAGACCAAATCGTAAATGTTTGTATGCATGTTATCACAAATGTAGAACAAGCGAAAAAATTAAAATGAAATAAATTTGCAGAAATATATATCATTTTCTACTGAAATGATATGCATGCAAGTCTGTATCGGTATTATACTTGACAACCGAGCAAAGCATTTTAACATTTAGTACAAACTAACGTGTATGACTAATTTGATACAACATAATTGGCAGAACAAATTATATCTCGTGAAAATAAACCAAGCTGTTAGTTTATAGGAAAGGATTAATATAAATCAATGATATTATCACATAACTTAATCAAGATGTCATCACTTAAAGAGATGTACTTAGCATATTACGCTTATTACGTCACCACCTCGATACACGATACACGAAGTAATAGGACTTACTATAAAAATATATAACATGTAACAGCCACGCCCCTAATTTGCATATTGGGTTATATATTGACCTTTCAGGTGAGGTCGCAACCGACAAATGCCTACAGTAAGTAAAACATATATGGAAACGATACAACTGCAAACTACATCTGTTCAAGTTTACCAAGTGATATGCAAACTACATAGCGGAAATGACTTCATACATGTCAATAAGTAAAGTAATATAAAAAGAGAATCAGCTGACCATATTAAAGCTATTAATACGCTTTCTACCAGAACCACTCAATATAACTCCATCATATAGCATAAGAAACACGATGTAGTTAAGTCGAACTTATTCTGATTCCGAGCCGAGTCCGAGACTGCTTGGACCGAATATACTCTCGAGCCTGAATAGAACTTGTATAGAGTATATGAGCAAACCAAACCATGTCCGAGTCCAGTCAGTATATAGAGAGCAATTCAGAGCTTACATAGTTTCTGCATACTGGTCTGAGAAATATACATAGCGTATTGGTTACTATAACAAACTGCTAATTCACAAATTAACGATCCATCACCCCTTCCTGGTCTAAATTTGCCTAAGATGGAACATAGAGTGAGGCAACTTTTGGAAAGCCTTATATGAAAAGAACATACGTTTACCATTTTACAAGGCGTTTTCTTGTTGAAACATGTATATTGTTATGGGTATAATAGTTTTATGTAGTTTATAATGTTTAATATTTGAACAAACTCATTCCAATGTTACTCTATGTATTGGGAAAATAACATACAAATATTTTTATTGAAGAAATAATTGCAATGTGTACTGTGTTTATTCTACATTGTTTCAATTGACTAAAGGATCAAAGCAAGGGTAGAAATGTTTATTCATGAAATGATTTCTACAAACTCCAAATACAAATACGCACGTGGCTTGGCAATTTTAGAAGAAATTAAACTATTGAGAGGTTAATAAAGTTTTATGATATTTCATGAAATTTGTCAACGATAACAGATCTACACTAGTCTATTTTAATTCTCAAATATTTTCTTGTTACTCCTCATATAAGATGGAGTGGGGGTGGGGGGGGTGGGGGTGGGGTAGGTAGAGTAACCAATATGCTGCTTCATGAGATATTCAAGATTTTGCATTGCTTGTACATTCCATCGATTCTACCACGAGGATCGTACAAATAGTTCTATCTTTGAATACTGCCCTCTTTTCCCTACTCCTCATTCTCTCGTCCATTGTATCCATCTGATCATTTCAGTGAGAAGTTCATCATTATGACGTCACTCAATGTTTGGTGACATCACTCAGTGTTCGATGACGGGTTGAAAACTAACTATGTCTTCCCTGTAAAGCTGATGTATATATTCTTATAATTAAGTCCGTGCATCTTACAGTGACGAGTCTGTCTCCTATATTGACTTTAGTGTGTTCAAAACAGATGTGTGTTTACCTGCCAGGAATAGTTTACTTCCATATTTGTGGCATTGCATTCAAGTTATTATATTTTCCTGCAAAACAATTTAGAAATCTCATGAAAATAATATTTTCTTCCTTTCAGGCCTGTGACGAAAAAGGCAATCTACCAGGAGAAAAGGTAAGAGAGACATAGATTCATGTTCCTGTTAATTAGTAACGGTAATTTATTAACAGGCAAGTGTGTGTTAATGACTGTGGAACAAAGAAATAAGATAACAGAGTATTATACATTTTTATCATCAGGGAGGAAAGATTTATAATTGTCGTGTATCGAACAGGGAATTTAGATGGGCCAGTTACAAGTTTATATCTCGTAATGATGATAGCACTGTTCTCAATGTCAAGTTTAGATGCGACCTAAATAATCTTTCTTCCGCACACACTGTCAGAGAAATGTTAAACAAAGATATAGATAGACTTTTAAATACTACAAGGTTTAGTCCGGTGTTATGGTGTGTAAAAGTCTCACACAAAATTGAAATTGAACTTTTAAAAATTTCAGCTGTCCAGGCAAGGTTGACTGTAAAAGGAAAAGAAAGGCGTAACCAACTCTCCATACACAGAAATGCTAACTCTATAAGCCTATACTCAAATCTCCGATAAATCTCTATTCCGGTATTCTTTGATATAATAAAAGCATTAGAATCATTCTCTGGGGTCGGGGAAGGGGTTGTGGATGGTTAAGGAGTGGCTAAGCTTCTCACAAAAATTCGGTAAACGATTCAATAAAGTATGTAATCATCATCACATACCCGGAAAACAGGAACACATTATTTAATGAAATTGAAGAAATAAACGGTCCTCTCTGTTGGTAATGTGAGAATGAGTGAGTCTAGGAGCAAGATGATATACTGGGTAGTGAGGGTATCTGTTGGGTTATATCATCATTATTATTCATTGTGATACGAGAGAGTCCACTGTGGCATGCAATGACTAACTCAGAGTAGAAACCATTCCCTGTGGAATGTGAGCATAACAAGCTGTTGTTATACCAAATATAAGGAAACTAGAAACAATATAAAAAGTAAATGTTTTAATATCTGAGGGATCACGTGCATCAGGTAAGTTACAATGAGGGTCCCTTTAGACTAGACTGACATGATAGCAACGACGTAGGTATTTAATGAAGATGAACCTACGTGTATGTGAGGTGACTCCTCAATATTTCCACTAAAAATCAAACGAATAAACACAGTAATTGGGCAATATACTTAAATCAATTTATATATGTCAGTCCAGAACGGCGAGAAATACAAGTAATTTAGAGAAGATTGTTGTCTCAAATGTGATCAATTTCCAGCACAACCTGATACTGTTAGTATTTAACCGTGTAATCGGCAAATTTTAAAATTGTTTTAGCAACAAATATAATCCTAGTCAAATTAAGATATAAGGCATCATTCAATATATTTTCAAACACATAATACTTCAGTTTGAACTATTTATTGTAAACATTAATCGTAAACATTTTGCCTAAACACATTTACAAACAGATGGAGCATGTAACACCAAATCAGAAGGTTATTTTTCTCTCTGTTCATTTAAATTTGTTTCATTATATGTAAAGACACCTGACTAGTCCAGCTAACAAACAATGTTCTTATGGATGTTTTTTGCACCGAATTATGTCTTCTTTATTCTAGAATTAACACAAGATCTTTTTCAAGGCATGTTATATCTAAATTACTGAGGCCCTGTTAATGTTTAGTAAGCTTACACGTACAGCTAGGATTGTTTGGGTGTAGTGGTAATTACCAATACTAGGTTTGTATAGTCACCATGCAGAAGACGGATGAGTTGACGTGATGAAGTATTTCTGTTGAAGGCAGAAACATAGCAGCTTGTAGTTCCATTGTTTGAAGGCCGAGGGAGGAAGTATTCATCCGACTAAAGTATTTAAATCTAAAATAAGTTATCAAAAGTTGGATGAAGATGTATATCACCGCCCCCCCCTCCACCACCACCACCATGGACGCATATTAAACGTCTTTAAACCGCCAAAAAATGTTACAATATTTGCATATACAGCTGCCATATTTCCCAGTTTGAACGTCCGTATTGCCTTCGTTTTTAATTTAAAAATCGCTATACTGATACTGTACAGAGAAACTAACAATATAGTAAGAAACTTCTAAGAAAGTAATCTGGCTCACAATTTCTTATTTTGGATGTTACTATAGGCCTTGTAGCTGCAAACAAACAGGTTCCCAGACATTGGTACTATGGTAACCACGGATGCCCGGATGCTGTGGGAATGGGATGGTAGTGTATTATGATCGCGAATAATTTTTAGAGGAACTATGATTTTCAATCATAGTTGTGTATATTTTCGCATTGGGGTCCCGGGACGCCATACAAAATACTGAAAAAAATGTCAGGAGTTGTTAAGACTTCGTAGGCATTATGCCTCCGGGTCCAACTAGACCACTGACCATGGGTATTAAGCGGGCACTTGACCATCGGAACATTCACAGGGCAACATTGGCCTGAGTTACTCAGCTTGACTGGATCAGCTTATAAACAGGACGGAACATTTCCCTGCATCGCACCAATGTGTGATAGTACATTGGGTTGCATTGATTGAGTCATCGTGATATCAAGGGGAAATCCCCTGAATAGGTCATTTAATGGTTACCGGCAGGGAAGAGGATGTGGTGTGGAGATAAGTGAACTGATTCTTGTACAGTAATCCTGTTTTACACAGAAATCACTTTTACAGATTGGGAGAGGATTAGATCCTTGAGTTATGAGTCAATAATTGTTGACATAAACTATTCAATTTTGTTACTTATATACTTATTTTAATATTTCAAGCAAACAGTTCAACTTTTCTATAGAATCCAACCTTCACAAATCAGTCCTTTCAAGCATGGAATCAAAGCGACCACAGCATTAGTGACCATGGCTTCATGGATTTAGCCTTCATGTGTAATCATGTTCAGTTCTTAAATATTCGCAGGACGTACTCGTTAGAAATCCCTTAATTAATAACTGAAATAATAATAATAAACAGGACAAATATTGTCAAGACATTTGAAAACATGCATAGTTTAGTGTGACATGAATCGATTGATCTGAAATTACACTTTTAATATGGCTGCATATGATGAATATTTACAACATTTAACTATACTGCATTGTCTTTGTTTCTGTGTTATCTTATACATATTAATTACTTATATTTTTCCTCTTGTTTAGGGATTCGATGATAAGACTTACCAGTTGAGCTTGGCGAAATTCAAACGAACAAGGTTCAAGTAACTGTAAGTCAATACAGCTGACTACTCTCTACCTTAGTATTTAACATTGTATTTGTTAACAGTGATTGTCTGCTACTTTTAGTTTAAAATCTTAATATATTAAAATGAATCTCCATCAATTACCAGAATTTGTATTCCTATATCTGTGATTTTCTAACTTTTTTCTGGTCACTTATATCATTTACTTCAACTTTAATTGGTTTTATTTTATTTTTCATTAACAAAGCTGATCCCTGATTAAATATATGAAGATGAGTGATAAGTTCAAAAAAAGAAACAAAAGTATCTGTTCATTATTGTAATAATGTTGGATATACAACCTTCCTTTCCGCTGCTCAGACGTAAGAAGGTCATACCTTGACAGAGATACATTTATTTATCTGCTAACATGTGTTATTATAACGATTAGTATCATTCAACCCTTCCTCATTATATTATTAATTTTACCGGAAAAAATTGAGAGATTATCGTGAGCCCTCCTTTAATACTCACAGGGACAAAAACTGTCAGTAAACATTTGAAAGTTTAATAAGGGAACGACCATGTGTGGTATGGTGACGTCACTCCATTGATGACACACAGAAAATAATAGAATATGTGGAAAAGAAGAGAGTTAAATCTGAGCAAGGTCATGGCTCGTTAGCTGTTTGGCATCTGTGACCTAATTAGGGCCGTAATATGGAATTTATAAATTGAATGGGGTGGGATCAGGATTAGCTGGTTTGTTTAATAACTTGTATCACGTGTCGCGGTGTTTTGTTAGCTGGTTGGTTTAATTACTTGTATCACGTGTCGCGGTATTTTGTTTAGCTGATTGGTTTAATTACTTGTACCACGTGTCGAGGTGTTTGTTAGCTGGTTGGTTTAATTACTTGTATCACGTGTCGCGGTGTTTTGTTTAGCTGGTTGGTTTAATTACTTGTACCATGTGTCGCGGTATTTTGTTTAGCTGATTGGTTTAATTACTTGTTGGCTCGTAGTACTGCTGGCGCTTTTTTTCCGGGGGAGGGGGGGGGGGGTTGAGGGGTGGGAGGGGGTTTGTATAGGTATTACTTCTCCATTGTTCTGCTAATGAGTATTTTGCTCGATCCATTTATTAACTAATATATATCATTTTATCTTTATATTACAGCTCAATGCAAAGTGCATGTTCATCTGGCGTTGCCAATCATCAGCAGGACTGTGACGTAAATTCGTTTTCTCTTCAAGCCAAATTCAAATTGCTAAGGGCCAATCAAGCTTCTAATGACGTCATCACCCACTACGTCATCAGTATAGGAGACTATTTTTTCTCTTGGATGTCAAGTATTGAGAGAGCACAATCCCTATCTTACTCTTTGTGTGTGTATGTGGAGGGGCGGGTGGGGTGTTTGAGGGGTTATATGATGTTAATACCACATTGGTGACCAAGAAGATGCTATAGTAGTTATTTGCACCACCACCAGAACGCTAATTTGTTGAATGGGAATGAAACGATCATGTGCAGTATTTTTAATAATTTGATTTTTTCCCCGATATGTAACAAAGTCCTCGCTACATGCTTAAATGAAGAGAAAGGTTTGCTCCACCTACTTGTATGTCCCTGGTCAGGTATTGCTGGTGACCTGCTCTCGGCCTCCATACACTCCTCGTGTGCAGGGTATAACATCCTTCATTGGTCCAGTTGTATGTAATGATATGATTCATCAAAAATCCAGGCCCTATCACCCATACTCCAACCCCCCCCCCCCAACTTCCACGATAAACATTCTCAGAGCATTTAATGAAACACCTAATTATTTTAATATTTCTAAACTTGTTTATTAATCAGACATATTTAGAATGCTTTGTTTAAATCTGTACATACTGTATCCACATACACTCGGTAACTAGGAGTGCATGATTACACATTTTCTTCGTTCTTCCTTTTACTACATTTGGACTTTAACTGTGACGTATCGGTTACGTAATGTCTTAAATCTATCAAGATTCGAAGGCTACGGGAACCTGCAGCCACCAACCTGGCGGTGGTGATGGCGTGCGTGTATGTGTGCGTTTGTGACACTTGCTTGAGTCCGCGATAACTCAACAACGGAGTGATGGATATTTGTCATACTTGCTATGTAGATGTATTATAGTCGGATTGTAGCCATGCTAGGTAAACAGTTGCTGGTTTATATCTGGGCCCCCCAAAATTCCGAACCCATTTTGAGCTGATGGGACCAAATTTTATTTCCAACTAAAATGCATTTTGGGGCAACTTCTTTGGGCCCGAATTTTTGGGGCCCAATATTTTGGGACCATCTGAGCACACATTATCTCTCCATTGCAATAACACCGCAACCGTATGTCGGGTTGTAGCCAAACTTGGTGAACAGTTGTTTGTTAATAGCTGGTACATGTATGCCATCTGCAGCCCAATAATTGGGCCAGCAAGGCCCAACTTTTATTTTTAACACAAATGCATGTTGAGACAAGTTCTTTGGGCCCGAATTTGTGGATGCAACATGTTTGGGACCATTTGAGGGCAACATTTTATTGGGCCCAATTTTTGGGAAGGGCAAAAAATGTATATTGCAATAACTCCACAACCTTCAAGTATATCTGATTGTTTCCAAACTTGAATTACAGTTGTTGGTTAGTAGCTGGTACATGTAGGCATAAATATTATGATAATGGGTGATGGCATACAAAACTTTAATATTCCACTTACCAAGGAACCATAGTGACCGTTGGGCTCTTGTTAATATTTTATCGCCTTTATCACGTTGTTATTATACTTCACTATGTTGTTTTATTATAGTCCTAAGTAAAGCCTTAGCTTTTTTAAGACAATACGATCACGTATGCTTACATAATTTAACAAGATTGAATATGAAAATTAATGCTGATAATGTTCTGTACATTAAGTAAACATTAAATACAATGGTATGCTCTCTGTGTTTCACTTTTCATTTTATTATTTCCTTAAAGTGTTTTAGTTTACTGCATCTTTTATAGTTTCTACTTGTTTGTGAGACTAAAGACTAAAGGAGAATCAAACCAACGATTATTTCAATATTATGTGATAGGTAAGCTATCGATCATGTTAATATTATGTGATAGGTAAGCTATCGATCATGTTAATATTATGTGATAGGTAAGCTATGGACGAGCAAGTCACTTTAGGACACTCACGCATTTGAGAAAAATTACATTTAATTTTAGAAATACCGTTTCTGAAATATTCGTTAAGATACAAGACTTGAACAAGATTTGAATAACTATTGAAATTTTACATTTTGTCTTCATTAATTGCTTCATTAACAGTCTTCTCTAATATAAGGAGAACGTTAACAAGTGATTGTTTTAGCATTAAATCATTTCTTCGTAGTAAAGCTGATAATATTATGTATATATCAAGTAATCCTTAAATACCAAGATCGGCTCTGTATAGTATATACTCTTCATTTTGTTCTTTTACTGTCATTTTAATGCGCCTTATAAATGATTCTACTGGCTTCATTTTATTTCAGATCTTCTTTATTTCTTTATATTCCGATATTTTCCTTCGATTTATAACAATTCTAAGACTACATGTAATACTTGCTCTAATTATTATTATATTTTGTCATTAATTGTTAGATTTCATTCTACTTCATCCATTTATTAATTTTAGTTTCTTTCAAGATTTAGTTGCTTTTCTTTCGTTCCTCATATTCTATATTATGAATTAGTCTTTGATATTACTCACGCGTAATACAGTGAATATTAGAAGAATATTGTTAAATGTTATCATAATAACAATGACTGGCTGTCTACCGTTATACCATTGATTGTGTTACTCAAAATCATACTAAAACACTGTCTTAGACATTAATTAATAACAATGACATGTATTGTTTTTTAATCCAGTTCTTTGTTCCATTATTATGATCACTTATGACGTTTCTTTGAAGACAATAGGAGCACGTGACTTTGACGTATTATAGTAAGGTTTTAACATGATAGTAACGAAGATAATGTTCTGTACATTAACATTAACCTTAAATGCGATGATCGGCTCTCCATACATATCTGTCATTCTTCTTGTATCGTTATTTTGCTTCTTCTTATTAATGGTGCTGGTTGATGATTAATTAATATTCATGATCTCTTCATTGTTATTCAGTTTTTGTCGTATTTGCTTTAACGCAATTGGATATTATGAAGCCATAAAGTTTACCAATATAAACCAAGCCCTGTCACGCAAAACTGAATATATTTACATAACTACAAACACAGACTAACAGATAAATATGGAAGAATTCACTGCGTTACGATATCTGTTTATGATATTAGATATTTCCAAGGTAATAACTATTCCTTTATTCTGTAATTGTTCTTGGTATCTTCCATATTTCTGTATGCTTGTACAAATATATAATTTTTGCAGCTGAACACACTTGTTCCCTTTGAGGCGATCCTGGTCTCTCATTTGTGATACAATTACAACCGATTCATTCCGTTAATCTGTTCCTATATCAAAAGTTCATATCGTAGAATCTTATAATGAAATGATTGATATGTATTGATATTGTAATGTCAATGGATGCAATACAAGAAAAATAATCAGATAAATATCGTCAACAGTGTTATATCTGTGTAACATGTAGTCTATGAACTAACTTGTTATTTCAACCTCTTTCTCTGTTCTGTCCTGCGTCAAGGTCACACAGAAGGTCATGGCTATACAGTAACTCCCCGGAAAAACAGGTGAGGCTGGTAAAGTTTCGGTTGAGATTAAGAAATTCTTGTCCTAATAAAAGTGCTGATATCGCTATGTGAGCCTTAAATGTAAACTTTCTCTTCAAGTTCATCCCAACATTTTCTAGAAACAAGTGCTTTTTGAAAGATTATAAACTTCAAACTTATTTACCAAATATTCAAGAGTGTCATACAATGATCGTAAAGTATATTGCTCAATGTGGCAAAGGGTGACCATTATCTGATTTCATAGCGTATTTTGGGCCATAACTGAATCATCTCCATGCATGATTTTAAACTGTTTTAAATTGTCCTTGTTTTATTCTTACAGGAATAGAATTTCACTCCTCGTCCCCATACGAAGATATCTCCTTGTCAACATCCACTGTGTTGACATTTGGCGTCTGTGTACGCGTAAGGGAGGGGTTAGGGGGGGGGTGGGAATGTTCCTTGTGGATTCCATACATTCTATTAACCTTAAGTCGAGATGAAATTCCTCATTGAATTTCATCATGTAAATTAATAAATTAATAAACTGGTATATCAATTATACCGATACCCCTGGCCACTATATATTCTTATTGTAATCATTTCTCCCGTACAATGTTGTAATGTTACTGACTTGGGTGGACATATCAAAGAAGAACATAACAAGTCTCTGACTTC
Organism: Apostichopus parvimensis; assembly: GCA_000934455.1. Classification (NCBI taxonomy): domain Eukaryota; kingdom Metazoa; phylum Echinodermata; class Holothuroidea; order Aspidochirotida; family Stichopodidae; genus Apostichopus; species Apostichopus parvimensis. The sequence goes on from KN886546.1 coordinate 68,471, forward strand.
AACGTATATATATTTACAATAAATAACATAAATATAACGAGCACAGATACATAACTTAGATACACAAAGTAGGAAAGTGAAGTGGAGGCACACGCCTCGTGTACTGCTTATATATCACTGGTTGGACACTTCTGATTGGTCTACTCGAATAACATGTACACGTAACGTTTTTACTTAAAGTTATGTAACATCACATCACAAATGTCCTTTCCCTTCCCCGTTCGTCCTCAACTGCACTGGATACCACGTATGTCTGTTTCTATATGTATTAATAACGTCATAATGCTTATAAATATGTGCTAACATTTTTGGGGGGCCTTTGGCATGGATAAGTTACATTATTTAGGCTGTACTGAGGTCACATGTGGTTCAATACCTTACTATGAACATTGCCTTGCAAAAGTCAAATATAAATGAAGCAATTTTAACTTCTATTTTGCCGGAAGCCATTGTTTTCCAAGATGAATATATTACGGAAAACGACAGTCGATCCATTTCTAGAGTGAGGCAAGAACGGGATGCGTGTGGAAGGCTAATGTGACCGGAACGATGGTAAAACCTGATCATGTTTGATTAGCGTACGTATGAAAATAATTTAACATTTGAGACACTTTAAGTAGCATGTTTGTGTGTAAAATTGTAACTTCAATCTTCCCGATCTAGCCATGTAATGTTAGCTCCGTTGATGATATTATCAATATATCTAACCATGTGACTGTGGTCGTACACCTGCTGATAAGACGCGATAATACGCGATAAAAAATACATTTGTTATCTAACAGACTAATTCAGTGTTTATCTTTTTCTTCTTCATTTACAAGCCTTCGCTCTGCATACATTATTACATCGCTTAATGATATCTTATTTTACCTGATTTTACTCTTAAGCAAACGTTACTTTACACATCTGTGATGAAAAGAAAATGTTTTTCTCTTTATAAACCTTAAAGCAGCCGTATTTCGACTTATCAAGAATGCTACCAAAACCTTCAGACTATACAAAGTTAGATTGTAATTAATCAAATTAATGCATCTTGTTTTTAGTCGGTTAATGAGAGTTATCAATTAAGTAAATAAAGCTTGCAACCTGTCGTCACCCAGATATTTTTCTATCTAATTAATCCTTTTAAGAACTAGAAACATCCAAACTTTAATTTACTGTTAGTGTGAATTAATCCTTACAATTTTAACGAACAACTTGACTACGGTATTCCTGAAGCAAATAACAGATTTATCAAAATCAACCTAAATATTTGTTTTAAAGATACAAAGAATAATCTGCGTAGCCTAGAACGAAAGAGTCCATCCAATCTAAAAATACACTTACAAAAATGTTGCATTCAAAGTGAACCATTGCTCTGTACTGGCCTTAACAATACCAGTATTGATCGCCTCACAGTTCTCATTTCTCTGTGAATAAAGCGTACGAGCGCCCTCTAAAAACAATAAAGTTTGCATCTCACTGGGATAGAGCACAATTTTTTTTCTGCCTATAACAAAGGTATCGTAAGATGAAGACTGTGGAGTACGGTCAGGATAGTCAGAGTGAGGTTGTAGGATTATTTAGATCATCCATGTTTATCTGAGGTTGGGGCTGCCCTGACGTTCGTTAATTGTTGAAGTTCACAATAAATGAATATTCAAAGAACATATTGATATAGATATTAAACATAAAGAGAAACAAAGGTGGAATCAGAGTAACGTACATCTTAATACCGTTAAAGCTTTTTCCATACATAGGAAGGGGGGGGGGGCAGGAGGATTTGCTCGTTTTTATAACCGATTTGGTTTGGTTTATAGGTTGTGAATAAAACTATATTTATAGATTAACTGTCTAGTACATTAGTTTGAATGACATAGTGATGCTAGGAGAACAAAGACAAACTTATGTTTATTTACAGAATTTAAAAAATACAGGACGACGATAGAGATATTGCTTGTTATGGTTATTTTGCATATATGAATACAAACAATTATCCAGGTTAATCGGTCCTTAATCCAGCATTTTGAACGATAGACCTGCATTATCGGTCGAAAAAACTTCATTCACATGATAAACTTTGATTATTAACCGAATTATCGGTCTGATTTATAACCGATACGGCGATAATCCAATTTTATTGCCGGTAAAAACAAGACCAGTATCGAGGGATAATCCAAGTTTTTCCGACAGAAGAAAACTAGAATACATAATTTAGTTGTTATATTGAGCGGTGGGTCACACACGTGATTCAGGAATACTCTCGACATGCGAGGAAACATCCGGTATGATTAGCATAACAATACGAGTTAAATCCCATTCTTTATTACGGAGAGCCAAACGTTCCATAAATGTCGAAAAAGAAAGTGAAGTGTCCAATTCGATATCA
>KN886547.1:31392-45266 GCA_000934455.1 Apostichopus parvimensis
TACTGCCAGTTATGACAGTAACGATAATCACGGCAATCACAAACTAAAATGTTAGTCAGGGGTACTACTGGAAACTGTCACAGCACTTCTAGTTAAGTAATTTTACTAAATACTGCCAGTTATGACAGGAACGATAATCACGGAAATAGTGCTCTCCTGCCTAATAATACCTTAATGTAGACAGATTATCATGATGATAATAATAGTTATCAATTTATTTGCATGACTATCATGACTAAATCAGTTGACCACTGAGTCACACTATGTGACAACAGAATACCAAGGAACCACATTGACTACAACGTAGAGACGAGCTGTTAAATTGTTAGTCTACATCCTAGCTTCTTGACCTGTACGCACTGCTGATAAAGTTACAATATTGTTATATCCATTCTGAAGAAAATATGAAATAAAGATATTTGTAAAACAACTACACAAGGGACCACAATTTGTATTATACAATCAAGTTACCTTGTTGACTCTGTTTGGTGTGGTCAGCTGGCGGTCCTGTTCCAACCGTGCCGGACTGACCGGTAGCCAAATCCCAGTCAAAGTCATCCAGGACACCGCTCTGTACCTGAGACCAGAGGCAAAGGTTGTTACCCTCAAAGTTACAGTCCAGGAATCCAGGGTTGTAGACAGGAGGCTGAGTCGGTGGTTGAGTCACGGCTGAACAAAATATGAGAAAGCCCAAATTGTGATTTTTTTTTCCTTACAAAATGAACACTTACGGTTTATACAGAAGCTGTACACGTATGGGTTGCTTCTTTCCGGCATGTTATCATATAAAGATCCTGCCTACTCCCATAGGAAGAGTGGGCTTTTATATTTTCTCTTTTAATAGTCTCGACATTCTTGGACTAAATATTGACCTCCCACCTGACAATTAAGTGCGAATGTTATGGCCTACAGTCTGCTGATCGCTGCGGTTTAACTTGAGCATCAACATAATGATACACCTAGTAGTTCTATTGGGAGTAGTCTTTTTACGTGATTTTCACATTTCGATGCCCTTTGACTAAAATGACCTTTGACCTGAAAAGTCAGTACAACTTTACTAGCAACTATTAATAGTGATCACTAAGATCGAGCTTGATCAAAGGCAAAGATGGAAGCCTAGGCATTTGTGTGATTGCACTGTTTCCATCTCCATGACCCCTAATGACCCTTGACCTATTATTTTCGTGATTGATATTCGTTACCCAATAATATATGTAACAAATCCACCAAGGTCGATCAACATACTGCTGAGGACCTGGTTGCAGCAGCCTCTCAGCCATTGTTGATATTTGGACGGACAGCCGTACAGACGGACAGACACATCGCCATGGCAACGGCTCAACTTACGTGGGTTATTACAGGGATATTCATACTTTCTGGTGTCGTCGATGGCGATGTCGCTGGTGAAACTCTCTCCCTCGATAGCTTCGATGACCATGTAGTAATCTGTGGAGCTCTGGATATCCATCCGAGCCTGGAGCCATACGTTCCCTTGGTTACCGGACTCTGTAAACAGCAGCGTCTGCGTCCCACTGGCGACACGGAACAAGTAGACGTTGAACGTGCCGGTACCTAGTGAAACCAATCGTTCGCAGCGTAAAATCGAGGACAGAACATGTGACATCTAAAATAATGTGAGATTTCAAGCATATCAAGTGTTGCAACTCGGGAATGTTTATTTACGGATTAAAAAAAACGATACATTTTCCCCATGTGCCCTGCAAGCATTGTATTAGCAAACCATTCTTATTACTGTCTTGTCTTATGATGGCCCATTTCAAGTTATATCTTACACACCTCCTGACAATCATTTTTTCTTCTTCAAAGTATTGCATATGAGTGGTCTTAAATATGATCTCACCATCTCCGTACATGTGGTACCACACTTCAAAGCAGGCCCCAAGGGTAGGTCTGATTGGCGGGCTGTAAATTCTAGCAATCTCTCCCTCATTCTCCGAGCTGCTCTCGATGTAGAGGTAAAAGCCTACATAGGGAAGAGATGATGACGAGGTTAGGATAAACACTGGTAACAAATAACGATGTGATTGTTACATCATTACTCACTTGTTCCCATGCATTTCAAACAAAATGAATTCCAGACTCCCAGTCCTTCCTTACGGTTTACTATTATGCCTACACCCTAATGATGAACTAATGTTAGGCTACAGTACCTATACAGTAAGCCTTTTCAATTTGTACCTCTTGTAAAATGTATGCTTTAAAACCCTCTCATTAGTTTTTTTGGGCGATATGGGAAATTTCAAAGAATCGTGCACCCCAAAACATGGCATGCTGCAGCAGCCATGTTTTACCACAGTTTTGATTTATATCGTTAACTTTAATCTCACAATTTCTTAAACACCTGGCTTGCATACAGCAATATCATATATGAGGTGATCTTCGCCAGTCGATTTTTTAGGCATTGGCATATTTTACCAAGTGGATAAAACTGTCAAATTCTTGGGCTACATGTATATTTCAGGGAAGAGTGCATCACCGCTTTGAAAAGAAGAAGATGCTAGTCAAGGGCTAGCATCTATAGGGTGTAATAATTAAGAGAGCATAGGAAGGGAGTCACAGAACTATGGAAAGCATTGAATGCCACATAGAATACGTGGTATGGTGGTAAGGAACATATAATTACAACCACATGCAGAGAGCATGGGATATAGTAGGAGGGCAGAGTACATGATGTCCCAGGTGCTGGTAGATGGTAAGATGGAAGGGAGTCAATAGTACTCACATTCAGCTTGAAGTGTGAGGAGAGAGATTACAGAAAGTCACACAAGTACACAGGTATACCACATACAATATGGCGTGTGGTAGATGGGGGAGATTGACGGAACTCACAAAACAAACTAAATACAAACATAGTCAATAGTACTCACATACAGCTTGAAGTGTGAGAGGAGAGGATACAGAAAGTCACACAAGAACACAGGTATACCACATACAATATGGCATGTGGTAGATGGGGAGATTGAAGGAAGTCCCAACACAAACTACATACAGACACAGTCAATAGTTCTCACATACAGCTTGAAGTGTGAGAGGAGAGAATACAGAAAGTCACACAAGAACACAGGTATACCACATACAATATGGCGTGTGGTAGATGGGGAGATGAAAGAGACTTCACACCAGCTATTACATAGAAGAAAAAATATCAGGACGAGGGGAAACAGCATCTACATCACAAAGATAAGAGTGCGGGTGATCCTCCATGGTATATATTCAGTAAATGTGTGACAACTCACCGAGGGCAGAACCAGGGGTGTGGTCGATAGGTGGCCCTGTACCACTACTGGGGGTTCCACCGCTATCCCTGGTCCAGTCAAAGTTATCATTGTTATCCTGCAGCCAGCCGCAATAACCATCGTCAAAATTACAGTCCACTGTAATAAGAGCAAGCAAAGCATCTCGGTCACCAATGACAGCCACAAATGTAAACCTTTTCTCGGAGTTTCTGATCACCAAGATTATTTGCCAGGCCTTGAGGAGCGTTAAGCTAACATATATCGTTTTTAGTGATGGGGAAACTTGGTTTGGAAGTGCAACTAAAAAGTTTGCAAAAAATTTAAACATGGCTGATCAATATCTCACAGTAATTGGAAATGGTGAAATGATTTAAAACTGAAGGAAGTAAAAGATATGCTGTCGTTCTTGTTTCTTTTCCATTTTTAATTATTTCACAATTCTGTTTTTTCTTTCATTTCTTTGTCTTTATGATATGTTTAAGTTTAAATGCAACTGACACATACCCTAACAAGTTTATATCTGCATTCCCACCCAAAATTTCGAAATTTCAGAAATCAAGCATTGAATTGCCAAAAAAACGACAATATTTTCTTAAATGCTCTTCTAGATAATCATGGCTCATACTGAGTCATTCTCTGTGTATAAGAGGTACGTACGTGGCGTTGCACATGCTCCGAGGCCTATGTTCACTTCATCGATGGCAATACGTGCATTAGGCTGGTTACCGATCACTGCCCTGATTACAAGCTGTGAGGAAGATAATGGGAAAGCATTAAATTGCATTAGAGCAGGGGTGGGTAACCTACAGCCCGCGGGCCACATGCGGCCCGCCAGTGATTGTTTCGCGGCCCGTGAGATGTCTCAAGAAAAAGAAAAAAATCAATCTATTTTACATCATCACCAAAAACGAGCTAGCTGCTTTAGAATTTATCAGCACTAATGATGCTGTCAGTTAGGGCTATTATCCCCATTAATTATCAACTGTACTGTATTGACATTATGTTTTTGTGAATACAGATTAAGTACACACACACCTATTGCTTGAAAGTCCTCGGAATCAAAGGTTTGAAATCAATAGCAGGTCGTTAGTTAGGTGCGGCCCAGTCAATTTTTTCACCCCTTATATCTGGCCCATTCATTCAAAAAGGTTGCCAACCCTTGCATTAGAGCAACAGGAGACAATCAACATTGCGAGAAATCAAACTTGATGGAATTCAAAAGAATTCGAAAGGGAACGGTCATTACTCACAAACTGACGGTCACCATGACAGTCAAGCCTGTCTATAGAAAGACAGTCCTCCTCAAGTTCACTCAAGCATTCACAATGTGTTACTCGATAGCATAAACTACCTGAAGTATTGTCATTAAGTTTCATCCTTGAGTGCTCCTAATTAACTGACCAGCCACCTGCATGATTGTAAATTTACACAAGTGCTCTAATGGACAGCACTAATGTCCTGTGTGTGAAGACAAATTTGGCTTGACCGCAGTGATACACTGTGCGTTTAATCATGAATGTGTGCAGAGGAGCGTTCAGTATGGCTGGCATTACCAACTTGGGTAGATCTTGAAGCTCCCCTGTTTTGGGCCCAAAACAGGGGTCTCAGGTGGTGTTTGCTATAGGCAGAAGAGATTGTAATGATCGGGCGACAAACAGTAGTTAACTGTCTTGAAATTTTCATATTTGATTGATTGCAACTTTCCTTCCGTTAGAAACCTGTTACAATGTGGGAAAACTAATCGAATGCAAGACAAGCCTGCTGTAGAAGTCTTTCTTTTCTAGTTTTTACTTACTTGTGCTGTATCGGGAGGGTTAAGCGAGACGGTATTGTACATCCAAGTAGAACCCACGGAACTGGGCTCCTGCCACAACAGGTAGAGATCGCGTTCGTTTGGGTGTCGCCAAAGGACCTGCAGAGCGCCCGATCCGGAAAACAGGTACCAATAGGTGATACAGTAGTCGCGGTTTATGTCCGTGATGTTGTATGAGTACAAAATGGCCGCATCCCCGTCGTTCCTGCCCGTAGGGTCGGCGTAGGCAAAGTAACCTAGACGACGAAGGTGAACGGAGAATAAACCGTATTTGATTTTGTCGGAATATTAAACCATGTATATTTCAAGACTCCTTTCTCAAGCTCACAAAAAATGTGGTAAAACTCAGGATTTTCAAGTGTAAATTTGAATGCTGCCGTTGGAATATTTCAAGGAATTGAAGCACTAATTGTAAACTATCTAGCCCTACCCTTTTCCCTAACCCACAATGCAATAGGCTGTAGATTCTAGACCAAGATCAATGCCACAAACCTCTGTAATCTTGATTACTGGATCTAATACCTCCCTGATTTCATTCCATTGAGAGAGGTGAAGTGGGGAGGGAGAAGGGGAGAGAGGGTGATCACATATTAACCAAGTAAGAAGTTACACAACGGTGCCTTACGGTGCCTTTCAATCATCCGGTTCGAGTCACTCCCAGATTAATGTATGTTGTCCAGTTACAGAGTTGTTGACAATTAACAATTCATAATCATGGAGGTTACAATATGAATCTAAGAGACTGACTTCGGTCAGCGTACTGCTTTGATAAGCCAATGAGGCTTCTTCACGAGTTCCTGCTTGCAGGAGGATCTAATATATACATACACAACAATCAAATAAGCATGAACCAGGAAACTACAGCCTGCCAAAGGGTTCTTTCAATAACAGAATTAAGAAGCCAGTTTTATTGGACCAAACACCAGTAGTCTGAAAGACTTGTGGACAAAATCTAAAGCAATTTACGTCTCCCATATTCTAATCTAGCCCTAAAATTTATTTTGTCAAAGAATAACTTTGGATACTAATTGGTTTTAAATAATGTTATCAATTATGGACCTCACTTGAAGTAACAAGTTTTATTGCAATAAGTACAAATTTTAAAAGGCCAAAATGTAAGCCAAATTTCCAATTGTGAACAATAATTTCAAATTCAAATTCAAAATGGTTGGAAGTATACTCCCATGCTGTTCTTTTGTGCATAAATAAAATCGCAAATTGTGGTCAAGTTTTTACTAGAAGTTATGAAACAGCTTTTCCATATTCATATCTGTCCACAAACAGTAAAGTCATCCCTTTAAAAGTTAAGTATCTTTGTAAACATCGTTGTAAAAATTGTGGAGATGTGATCTCCTCTCAATTATATGTTTTTCTCTTTGTACCGTTACTCTGCGCCATATCACAATCTTTTTTTTTCTGTTCTTAAAGGAATTGAAGACTCGCACAAAAAGAAACCTCTAATGCCGGTAATCTGACCTAGTTTGGAATGAGGTGTAACAGAAGTGTTAGACACCACCATCGATCCCAGAATATACGCACACAGCTGGCTACCTTCGGTAATTAGACACTAGTGTACAGTCAGTACATACAGCTGCAGTACCTTCGGTAATTAGACACTAGTGTACAGTCAGTACATACAGCTGCAGTCAATACCCACAGCACAGTGTACAAACGATATAGCGATGAACATCTCAGGTCCAGCTAAAGATAACAAGGTATCACGTTTCATTACTGTCTGCATTTTGTAGCGACAAGCAGAAAACTTCACTTGCAAGCAACAGAAAGCTAACTTTTTCAGAGCGCGGCACGCGGTTTGGGGTGAGTCTTCACACCCTCCATGTCATCCTTTTACGGGAATCAACGACATCAACAAACCTTCGGCCGTGTTGGTGGTTTTATCTGCTTTCTGTTGCTTGCAAGTGATGTTTTGTTTGTCTCGCTACAAAATGCAGACAGTAATGAAATGTGTTACCTTGTTATCTTTTATCTAGACCTGAGATGTTACATCGCTGTTATAATATGTACACTGTGTTGTGGGTATTGACCGTAGCTGCATGTACTGACTGTGCACTAGTGTCTAAATTACCGACGGTAGCAAGCTGTGTGTGTATTTTCTGGGATCGATGGTGGTGTCTAACACTTCTGTTACACCTAATTCGAAACTAGGTCAGATTACCGGCATGAGACGTTTGTTTGTGCGCGAGTCTTCACACCCTTTAAGTCATCCTTTTACGAGAATCAAAGACATCGACAAACCTTCGGCCGTGTTGGTGGTTTTATCTACGGGAGCACCGACTGATCCGGTCTCTGACCCTTTTCCTCTCTTCCAATTAAAATCATCGAATGTCTCCTCCTGATACCACTCGCAAAAGTCAAGTTCAAAATGACAGAATCCTGAAAAAAGGCAGAAGAAGAAGAAGTGTGTGATCATTTTCATATCATTTACTATGATAGTCAGGGATGTGCCCAGGATTTCCTAACTGCTGGGTATACTGATCGCCGTCCTGGGGAGGGGGATTTTCGAAGGTGCTCAGATGCCCAATGCTGGCACTTTTGTAGCTTTTTAAAGCACATACACAAATACTAGTTTTGCTAACAATTTACATATTTTAATTTTGTTTAGTGAAATATATAACGTACCTGGTAAAAGTTATTAGTTTGTTTCAAAGAGAATTTACAAGGGACCGATTGAGAGCCGTAAGTAATGTTTCTCGCATGCGTAACTGATGCATTATTAGTCTGTATGATTTTGGCATAGGCTTGGCCCAATTTATGTTAATATATTGTTAGGAATGTCGGGATTTTAGATAAAAATAGTACTGGGCAAGATTCACGATTTTTAAGACAGTGCTGGGCGGTAATTTTTTGTGCTGGGCGGGGCCGCCCAGTGCCGCCCAGCGTGGGTACATCCCTGTAATGGAAGCAGAGTGTAATTTGTAATGTCCCAACCAACCTTTGGGGATTGCATGTATGAGGTTAATTTTTAAATGTCATTTTCTCTTAACATGTAGTTTAGACTTATGAGTACGCTCACATGGTGAAGTACTGAATAGCGGTTTACGGGTTATTTATGGAAAATATTGAAAATCCTCTGGTCTATTCGTTGTAAAATGACTTTTGTTGCTTGTAATGATTACAAAATTCCAAATATCAGAGGAGGCTTACCGAGGTTAGGACACTCTCCTAACACATAGTTGGTGTCATCTACTGCCATGTCACTGAATTGTGAGTCACCAACAACACCTTCAATTGTGACCTGGTCGAGAACAAAAAAAAAACGTCATTAAAGCTGTTAAAGTGGCATTATATACTTTAATTCCCGCCAAACTGGGAAAATGTATGAAGGATTGATTTAAAGATGACTTCAGACCACAGAATAAATTTTTGTTGTAGACCATCAGAAGAAAAATTGTTGAGCAATGACCCTTTAAAGGATTGGTTCAGTTGTCATACATGTTTATGTTATATGAAAGAGGACAATAAAAGAAACACAATGGTGAAAAAAACTGTTCAAATATTTTTTTTCGGTTAAAGAGATATTCAAGAGTAAAGTTTTATCAGATTGTGTAGAAACTGCTGAAATCTGACTAGCTGTGATGTCACATCCTCACATTCCTAAAAAGGTCTTTGTTTTTTTTTCTAAATATTTTGTGAGATTTCATGACTTTCAACCAAAAGATATGTCAGGAGATCTCATATTTGTTAAAGGAAGTATTAGATTAAACATCTGAAGAATTTTTGATTATATTATTTTTAAATGTGTTAAAAAAATTTGTTAATAATTTTAAAGAAATATATTCACAAATGTTAAGGAAGTGAGGATGTGACGTCACACCCTCACAGTAAGTCTTTCTACACCAGTCGTTTTCAAAGAAATTTTGATATCTTCAAAGTGTCATATCTCCTTAACAGAGCATGCTATCATGGTAGTTTCTTCACTGTTCTTTTTGTCTTTTTGTGCTCTTTCATACAAAATAGACATGTCAAACACCTGAACCAATCCTTTAAACATCTGAGGGCTCATCATGTAAAATTGACTGGACTACATAAAACCTAATACACACACAATTAGGTGTAGTACCTCACTAATGACACATACACATAAAACTCTATGCAAATACATTTAAAAGACTTTAACATCCTCAAAGGACATGTTTAAAGGGTGTGAAGACTCGCGCAAAAAGAAACGTCTAATGCCGGTAATCTGACCTAGTTTCGAATGAGGTGTAACAGAAGTGTTAGACACCACCATCGATCCCAGAAAATACACACACAGCTTGCTACCGTCGGTAATTAGACACTAGTGTACAGTCAGTACATACAGCTACGGTCAATACCCACAACACAGTGTACATAGCAGCGTGGACATCTCAGGTCTAGATAAAAGATAACAAGGTATCACGTTTCATTACTGTCTGCATTTTGTAGCGACAAGCAGAAAACGTCACTTGCAAACGGAAAGTTAACTTTTTCAGAGCGCGTCACACGGTTTGGGGCGAGTCTTCAATGCCTTTAAAACTGAGTTATATACATGTATAACAATTCCCTCACACTAAGTTAGATTCCAACACTTACTTTCCAGTTTGTCAAAGTCTGAATCTGAACGAATCCTTCCAACCACTGGTTACCCCGATCGGCTTTATTTAGCCAGACGTACTTTTCGGTCCCTTGACCGGGTCCGGTCGTCAGGTACACCCCGAGGGTACCCATGGTCTTACCGAACATGTGATACCAGAAATAGAAGCAGATGAGTCCATCGTCGCTCGGAGGCATCAGAGGGGAGGTGAGACGAGCTCTATCACCGGGGATCTGTGGTGATGAGGACTCGGTAAATATGTAGTGACCTACAAGGAGATGAGAAAGGGATAACATATAATGTATAATTCATGCTAGAAGTTACAAACTACAGCCACTGATATTTTAAATGACCACAGTAAATCATCTTGTGACTGGCTAATATCATTTCAGACATGCATTTGACTTCCAAAGTTGATGTGTTCGCAAATCTTACCACTGCCCAGTTTTATCAGGTATCAAGGCTAAATCAACACAGAGATTTAGTAGCTTTTTTGAGCATATCTAGCAAGATGATATCACAGAGCAGACCTGTGTATTGTTTTCCACTTCTTGGGAATGGTGAGTTCGTCAAATCTCAAAGGTAGGTTAAATTCAACTAACCGTATCTTAAGTTAGGGACAAGATCATCAGATATGGGATTTCCACCCAAAAAATGTGGACATTACATCCCCCGTTAATTTACTCTTATCCGCTTACATTGCTATTGTATCGATGGCCTGAAATGATACCAAGATACAGAATGATACAGACGGCACTCAGAAATGATATCGGCTATATACACTGTACAATACAGGCCTAAGTGTATTTAAATATATCTCAATTTTTGCTAAAATTAAATCAACTTTTCTTGAATACTCTTTGTGATCAGCGACAACTTATTTATAGCATTATGGACATTTTTTTCACAAAGTTAACAGACTGCTGCACACTTTAAATTGTAAATTCTTTAACTTGACCGTGACAGCACATTTAACCTGGCTACAACTGGTCACACAGTTAGTTTGGGAGGAATTTGCTACATATTATAAGAGAGAGCATTTTACCGTTATATCACCTTCCCCTTAACTTAGAAACATATTTACAATATCTTAGCTAATAGCACAGAAAGGAAGTTTTTACATCACACCTCCCAGAAACCTCCAACTTCTTAGTTCCAAGAGATCACCCACACTGTGGCCTCCAGTGTAACTTTCTACAACAGAAACCCTATACCTGTTTGTGCACCTAATATATAATGTAATCTTCAGCAGGATGTGTGGTCATTGTCTCATTAGCCTCACCACTGTTTATGTAGTAAAGTAAACATGTGGACAGAGTATTACATCCTGTCCCATCCCCTTGTAATCCATGGTAAAAGAGTGTATAAGATGCAAGTTTCACCATTTGTATTCAGTAGCAGATATCCAGCCAAGTGAAGACATAATATACTCTGTTATATTCAACTACTTGTCTGTGCCTTTATTTCTTGTTCACATATACCGCTGTGACAAAAGGATCAATACTTTGTTGTTTCTCTATCAGTAATAACACCTCCCTGATCAGTGTATTATTTAATGTAACCACTTCGATTTGTTTTCTGGATATATATATACTAGACTTAGAGTGAAATGGTTGAGAGGAGACAGGTAATCGAGATAATACTAACAGTGGCGGAGCGTCCATATAGTCAGGGGGGCGGATGCACCTCCTGACGGACTCAAATGGACTGCTGGTGCCCTTTTCAGCTTTTTACCACTTTTTACTTATAATTCGCGATTATTTACTTTTTTATTGCGCTCCCATCTACCTACTTATTGACATATAAACTTCCGAGTTGTCACAAATGGCGATGACACCTATTTATTCTTCGTTAACTGCAAATTATCAAGGCCCAGAAAGGCTCATTTACGGCGATATTTGGAGTATCTTTACTCAAAAACTTTCTGTACGCTCCGCGCCAACCTGTGGTGGCGCTCCACTTAGATAGTGTCGAAAACGCCCCAACAGACCATTCTCGCCCCCCAGACCAATACCCCTAGCTCCGCCACTGAATACTAACCATTTCCAATGAGACTGTGGTCATCTGTAGGTCCTCCTGGGTTGGTGGGAGTCCCGACACGGTCAACGAGCCAATTAAAATCATCGTCAGTCTCTTGTGTCCAGCCACAAATACTGGCCTCAAAATCACATTCAAAGGTTAAGAAGTTGGCAGGGTCAGCTGCTGGTGGGGAGACTGTGATGAAAATTTTAAAAAAGATAAATATGTTAATAAAAAACAAATATATATAATAAAAGCATTATCATAAGAAAACATTTATACAGTATGACGATAACATCAACAACAGTTGTTTAAAGGAGTAACAGACAGTTCCAACAGGGATAAAATTTTAGCAGTTTCTTGAATATATATAGACAGTCTGAGCATTCTTGATGTGGTTTCGAAGAGCATTCCATTGTTTAGAACCACAACATGAGAATGACATTTCTGCTAATTAATGAAACAAAGTCTGTGAGTTTTTTGGTGCAATAAAACGAGGCCAACAATGAACATATAGATGAGCTGAGCTGTCTGTGTTATACAGAGTGTCGTGGTCAAATGGTTTAACCGTTTAGACTGTAATGCAGTTTCAATGTAAGACTTGCAGGCAGGGCCTGTTGTGGTCAAATGGTTTAACCGTTTAGACAACCCAGTTTCAATGTAAGGCTTGCAGGCCCCTGTTGTGGTCAAATGGTTTAACCGTTTAGACAATGCAGTTTCAATGTAAGACTTGCATGCCCCTGTTGTGGTCAAATGGTTTAACCGTATAGACAATGCAGTTTCAATGTAAGGCTTGCAGGCCTCACATTTCCCAAATTGCTGTTTTCATGTTCCAATTGATATGGCTTTTTAACTGTTTCTTGAAAGGCTAATGAAAATTTCCTTCAAATGAAGTGGTTACAATTAATCTAGCATATGAAGCCATATATGTTAAGGAAACGTGCAAAGTTACCGTACACCCCCGTACTCTCTGGAAGTGTTCACCTTCCAAATTTATCCCTACACATTCGGGGGAGCTGAGGATGGTACTTAAGTGAACTTTTAAGGAGATCTGTGACCAACTCATGCATTGTGCTACTATTTTATCAACCCTTAACTTTATAATATAGCATGGTGGGCTCATATTTGACGCAGTTAAGGATTTTATCAACAACGTCTTTCAAGGAAATATCCAAATCACTCAACTGCATAGGCGTAGGAGGCGGGGGGAGGCTGCAGCCCCCACCCCCCTACCAATTTTTTTTTGTGTGAAAATTTGGGCAATATGCTGAGACTTTTTCGGGCACCTTCTGAAAGAAGAAGAATTTGCAGTGTGTTTTTCAAATTTGTTGGTGAAAATTCGGGCAATATGCTGAGAATTTTCCATAGCTGTATGTATTGACTATATACACAAGTGTCTATAATTACCGACGGTAGCAATTAAGCTGTGTGTATTTTCTGGGACTGATGGTGGTGTCTAACACTTCTGTTACACCTCATTCTAAACTAGGTCAGATTACTGGCATGAGACGATTCTTTGTGCGCAAGTCTTCACACCCCTTAACTATACAACTCAAATTGGCCTAGTAGTAACATTCGCATATAGCTTTGCACCTTGGCCGATACTTAGTTATTGCAGCCTACAATTATAGGCTATGGTTTACTAACTAACCTAGCCTTGTCCTAGAGAGAGTAGTATTACTATGTCTATACCAAATACTAAAGATAGGCTAGTAAGCTACATTCTTGCACTCATTTTTGTATTAAATCTAGAGGTAACACTTAAACCTACCGTAACTACCGTGTCTAACTTGTTTGACTTAGAATAGATGCAGCTAGCCGAAGGGTAGGTTCTCCAAATTCCAAGACAAGGCGCAAAATATATAAAACGAGAGTACAACAACCAACTTGCAGTGGGTTCCGCGATATTCAACCCTGGGACCTGCGGTGACTACGAATGTATAATATTACAGGGACAAAATGACAACACACACAAATAACGGTTATTCGTCATGCGTTCATTTTCGGAACCAGCTCAGTTTTCGAATCCAGTTGATAATCCGGGTTTAACGAACTATTGTCTTAACGAAAAACAATAGCGCCACTTTATTGTTTGTATGTATGTATGTATTGTAATCAAGCTTTATTCATCAAGCTTTTGTAAACAAAACTTTCACAATACATGAATTCAGTAGGCTATTTATGAGGGGGAAAATGTGAAACAACACTT
>KN886548.1:2087-12582 GCA_000934455.1 Apostichopus parvimensis
AAAAAGACATAGAATATAAGATATCCCCACACTTCATGACTGTGGTTTTTTACTTGGAAAGCTGTAAATATTGGGATTACTTTTTTTTATTAATAATACTAAATTTACAGTCAAGAATACAAAAGAAGCTCTTTCTTTTTTTTTCTAGCTAAAGATCTGTCGATTTATCCACGACTAACCCACAATCCGGATGAAATCTTTTATTGTTTTTTTTTTTAAGCCAGCCAGCATTTTTATGTACAGTAATTAAAAACATCAACATACTCTTCCTCCCCCCTCCCCAAAACCCCCCTTTTTTCTCCTTTTTTTTTGTTAAGCAGTCAACTATGAAACTTCTCAATCTGGCTTATTACGTGAGATCTCTTTATTACAAAAGAACTAAAGAGTTCATACACACTCGCTGAATATCTTATTAACGAACATTAGTCTTCCCTGGTACATTTGTAAAATAGCAACACCAACAAAAAAATAAAAGAATGTTCCTTTCATTTTTAACCAAAATGGCACTCCACCACCAGAATTCCTTATATGTTTAAACACAAAAAAAAAGGTGCAAAATGCATCCAACTTCAGCAGCGGTAGTTTTTCCCTCCATCTTCCTACCCCCCCCTTCTCCTACCCCTCCCACCCGTTAATTTCATATCGGATTAAATTTATGGTTCGCAAGACTAGCATGAGTGAGATTCTATCATTTCGGCCTACTTCTATTGATATAATGCACTCTGACGGTGTATAACACTGGTCGTCAATCTTTCCGTCTGTGTATCTGTGCTTTGTACATGCATTCGAAAAAGATTCTCAAAACTCGTCCATAGAAATGTCTAATCAATTTCTCAAAATTTTTGCATTTCCTTTCTGATGGTTTTGAATTCTTTCATAGCTTCACAAGAATTAATAAACGTCATCAAACAATCACCCAAAAAATGGAAAAAGCTTGAACTGGTAACAAATTAAAAAATTCCATTAGCAGGAAAAGTTTTGTTCAAAGTTTACGAAAAAAGTACCATCCTAGAAGAAATAGTGAACCTTGTATATTCTTCCGAATGTTTTGAGAGAAAGTGAGACCAAATATTCCTCCTCATGAGGTCAAATGTTTTCATGGTGGGGTGGGTGTAAAATATTCATTTTTATTTCCAAATTCGAAGCATCAGTGACCATTTTTTTGAATTTCTAGCATGTTTATTAGAAATTGAACACTGATGGCCATTATGCTGTACATATTATGACCAGATGGAATATTCGGACCGTAAAACCCAGTCTTCAACGTTTGAGACGATTCTCAAAATGCCCAAGGCTACTGCCATGCTTCTACAGACTATGCAGTGAATCAGAATCTGCTTAATTCTTGTGCATTAAAAACCAACAGGTGAGGGAATGGGTCGGGAGAGGAGTGGGGGGGGGTTGGTTGGGATCGACAGTATATCAATACCTGGTTCTAGAGTATCCATAAATGCCAATTTCGGGATCGTAAGTTTTGATGTTGACGATCACTGGCAAAGAGAGCTATCACTGAATTTTTGGTACAAAACTCGCAGTGCTTTTCTACCTTGGTGGTGTTTGAAATTTGTTGCACAATACACTGAAATATAACAGATATTTCATGACCCATGCTAGGTGGGCTGTGGTTCCCTATCCACGGTACTAACAAACTGTAAAAATGGGCATACTTTCAAGGGAAGACATTGAAACTTGAAATGACTTAACTTTAAAAAAAAAAAAAAAGGAATAGAGAGAGAAAAAACTTAGATCCCAAAAAGATGGGCTGACATATCAACTGGTTTCTTAAAAAGACCCCATATTTCACTCCCCTCACAGTCCTTATATTTGTGCTAAGAATAGTTCTGTCATCTAAGGTTTATGAATGAATGTAAAATAAAACAACAGGCCATTGTCTCCACTATTAGCTCAGTTGTTTCTGCTCGATATAATATGCTCGATATAAGTTATAGTTGTCTTGGTTAGATACAGGCTCTACTCCCTACTGTACTTCATCCATTAAGAAAATATGCTTGTGTCCCGTGACTATGGTGACGAAAGGTACAACCAATCTCTGGTCACGATTTCAACATAAATTGTCGTCTGCCGGCTATTATCATTTTGATCCTTAAACATACTGTGTATAACAGTTTGATTATTGTTGCTTGTGGCCATGGGGATTGTAATAAGACTGCTATTTGACAGCATTGTAATGGAAGCTTAACCACAGACTTGTAAAGGAAGCTGTCAAGCCGTTCAACACACACACAAGAATGTTTCAAAACTTTATACATGACCACACAGCTTTGATAGCGATGGCTTCGTAATAGAGCTAATTATAGCTGTGATAGAAAGTCTTATCAGAGGACAAGATGATCTGTAACAGCTTCTTACAGACTTTGTAATGTACAACTTATCAATTACGCTTTGCAGACACTTTGGTCAAACTCTTGCACAAAGCTTTTGCATGGGAACTTTTAAGCAGCATTAAACCAATCAGCTTACTGCACCTACAGCAGTCAACCAATCAGCTTACTGCACCTGTAGCATTCAACCAATCAGCTTACTGCACCTGCCAACTTCCGGGCAGCATTCAACCAATTAGCTCACTGCACCTGCCTAATCATATGACATACAATCAGCTTACTGCACCTACAGCAGTCAACCAATCAGCTTACTGCACCTGTAGCATTCAACCAATCAGCTTACACCACCTGCCAACTTCCGGGCAGCATTCAACCAATTAGCTCACTGCACCTGCCTAATCATATGACATACAATTAACTGTCCCTTCAACTGTATGAAAAATCATCACACAGCCAAAAAATCTTAAATACGAAGAAAAAAAACCCCAGAATAATAATAAAAATAAAATGTGCATTATTACCAACAAGTCATATTTGCAAGAAGAAAATTAGAAAGATTTTGAAAAGGCTAATTTTACTGTAAAAATACCTTTGAACATCAAACAAGAAAAGAAAGGAAAAAAGGACCCACAATAAAACCCATTGCATCCAAATTGAACAGTTCACTGAGAACCAACGACTAAATTTTGCCCTCTTACCAACTGTACAACTTTATCGTCACCCCCACAGCAGCCGACATATCTACCAAATTTCCTCTCAATGCCTATCATACATATTCTGTGTTTTACGGTGTTGTAACTGAAAACCAAACGTAACAACACAGAGTTCATTCAACTACAGACAAGATATACAATGAGAGGAGAGGGAAGGGGAGAAGGGGGAGATGGCTGCTTTAAGATGACCAAATCTCCAAAATGGTCAAAGGTCAAAATACTTAAATTCACCAAACTAAATAAGCTGCATTAAGGTTCAGATACTTGAAGTTCAAAAAACTGAATCTTCCCTTCCCCCCTCCACCCACTCTTCTTCCCCCCTTCCCCCCACCACAATTTCCAAGGGAAAAAAAATATGCTTCTTTTTTCTCTTCTTATAAATGCTAAACATTCATATTTTGATATGCAAATGATGAAACACACAACCACAACCAATCTCTAATGTGGATTATGATTTATGATTCGAGGTAAGCCACGTCAAACCTTCGTACAAACCGTCGCCTGTTGTTGCGCAAGATGGTTGAACGTACCAATTGTGTTCCCGGATTTTCGGTAGGCCTAACTTTTCTTGAATTTCATGTGGTTTCAAGGCTGCATTGGTTAAGAATCAAACAAATAATAAGGTTAATCAGGGAATGATTTAGAGTTCCAAGTTTTGTCACCTGCAGTTTTGTAGGCTCTAACGTTTAATAAATACTATGGTTCCTGTATAAGGCCAACTGCTTATGCATATCTGCACTTCTAGAGCAACTGGACAATTTTGGTTTTGCGTTGCTCTACCCAATAAATTATTCCCTGCATATACAAATAAGACTTTCGGACAGATATTGTATTCAAATTTCCAAGAGGTCTTATTGTCCAACTACATTATGAGAGTGTTTAACGTCTACAATCATATGCTGTTGCGATACAAAATAATGAGAAGCACATTTCAATGGGTAACTAACAGTTATTGTCAAACATGGATGTTTAAAATAACCAACGTGCAGTGATACAATTAGACATGCAGATACATGTTTTAAATATCCACTAAACAGTTTTCTGCCAAACATGGACAATCTCCATTGTAGCAAGTCGGACTGAGTCAAATCAGTAGACACATGTTGCAATGTCCAACAAACAGTTAACATTGAACATGGACATTTCTATCTCCATTGTAGCAAGTCGGACTGCCGATTGCAAAACGGGTACAGTATGGTGTTGATCAACTAGCAGTAGTGACTCAAATCAGTAGAGACATGTTGCAATGTCCAACAAACATTTAACATCAGACATGGACGTTTCAGTCTCAATTTTAGCAAGTCGGACTTCAAACTACCGTACGGGTGCAGCGTTGATCAAAATTGCAGTGATGAGAGGAATAAGCAGACGAGTGTTTCAATACTTCCATTAAACAACAAACAATAATTCAGCAACCAGCAATATTTTATGGGTTAATTGTCTTCATTTCTTCTACTTTGTATGTCTCATTAAATATATTTTGCTAATAAGAGTCATTAATCCCCCCCCAAATAAAATATAAACAGATAATACTCACCGCCAGGTAAATCCTGTTTATTTGCAAAAATTAGAATAAGGGTGTCTTTCATCTCCCTGTCGTTAATTATCCGGTGAAGTTCTTGTTTAGCTTCCTCTATCCTGTCCACGTCGGCGCAGTCCACCACAAAGATCAGTCCCTGGGTCCCCGTATAGTAATGTCTCCACAGGGGTCTTATCTTGTCTTGGCCCCCCACGTCCTGTATAGCAAGCAAGAAATGGATTCCGTCATTATATGACAGATCAAAGAGAGTGCTGGGTGTTTCCACGGTGACATTGTGATGACCGTTTCCAAGGGAATTGTTTTCTCAATTTTTGAATCTCAAGTGCAAATATTATAAACAGTGTGAAGGTGCAGTGCAAACTTTCATTACAGTTCAACTCTAAAGATAAAAAACAATCATCTTGAAAGGAAAAATAGTTACAAAGTTTTTTCAAAGAAAATGTATGATATTGAGTATCAATGAGTGGAGTGAGATTGTGACTCTAAATAGGGACATGGGTTTCTTTTCCCTTGTTAATGATATACTAAAAACTTTAAAAGTATCTTACATTCACGACACATCCTTAGAAAGACAGTTAATGTTATTCGGGAAAACCAGCATAGTCAAGTCATTCATAAAATGTAACCAAACTTCTAGAAAGCCCCACAATTTTGTAATTCAACGTTCAATCACGAAAATATTTTTTTTCACAGGAATACAGAAAAATGATAGAAAACTTCCAACCTATAAATTGATTGTACTCTTTGGGTTTGCATTCCTTGCTGAATCAGCATTCATAAACTTATAAACCTTTCAGAAGTGAACTTCTCCAGATGTGCACCATACTCTAATAACCCGTAAGCAAATGTTAAAACAAAATTGAAATGAAAAGAAAGAAACTGCAAATGTTGTGCTCAGTTTGCTTACTCTAGATTCCAGTAAATAAGCCATTTACTCACCCATACATTGAAATTAACTTTTTTGTATGATACTGTTTCGACGTTGAAGCCGACCGTTGGAATTGTTGTGACGGATTGGCCAAGTTTTAGCTTATATAGAATGGCTGGGAAAAAACAGAAACTGATTAAGGAAATTATTGATTAATATGTCAGTTCAAAGTTGAATTTTTTGAACTGTTTGCAAACGAATAACGTCGCCAGGAATGACATCCGAGCAAAACTTATCGGTTCGGTATTTGTTTACACATGATAATACTAACTCAGTCTGAGAACGTGCACTTTCCTCATTCTCAGTCTTAGAATGTGCATTTTCCTCATACTAACTCAGACTGAAAACCTGCACTTTCCTCATACTAACTCAGTCTGAGAACCTGCACTTTCCTCATACTTAGTCTTAAAATGTGCACTTTCCTAATACTAACTCAGTCTGAGAACGTGCACTTTCCTCATACTAACTCAGTCTGAGAACGTGCATTTTCCTCATACTCAGTCTGAGAACGTGCATTTTCCTCATACTAACTCAGTCTGAGAACTTGCACTTTCCCACTAACTCAGTCTTACAACCTGAACTTTCCTCATACTAACTCAGTCTCACAACCTGAACTTTCCTCATACTAACTAAGCCGGAAAACCTACACTTTCCTAATACTAACTCAGTCTGAGAACCTGCACTTTCCCACTAACTCAGTCTTACAACCTGAACTTTCCTCATACTAACTCGGTCTTACAACCTGAACTTTCCTCATACTAACTAAGCCGGAAAACCTGCACTTTCCTAATACTAACTCAGTCTTAGAACATGCATTTTCCTCATACTCAGTCTGAGAACGTGCATTTTCCTCATACTAACTCAGTCTGAGAACGTGCACTTTCCTCATACTCAGTCTGAGAATGTGCAGTTTCCTCATACTAACTCAGTCTGACAACCTGCACTTTCCTCACACTCAGTCTTATAATGTGCATTTTCCTCGAATACTAACTCAGTCTGAGAACGTGCACTTTCCTCATACTCAGTCTTATAATGTGCATTTTCCTCATACTAACTCAGTCTGAGAACCTGCATTTTCCTCACTAACTATTTAACAGCAGCATTATTTGTGGCACGTGGCCTCCAACTGACTCACTCTTTGAGACATTGCCCATTTCCTCTTCCTTCCAAGTCAGACAATTTGTAACTAAACATACAAAACTTCAATTTGTGGATCATACCTTTGAGTACCTTCATTTTGACACTTTTTCTGTATCATGTTTCCTAAAAAGCAAACACACTAGATATGACATTAACTATGCTTCCACGAACGTATATTTACACAACTGAAACTGTACAAACATCACTCATTTATTCGTAACAATGTGAAAGGGGCTGGCATACTCTGATGAAGTAATTGAACTACTTTAGATC
The DNA here is from genome assembly GCA_000934455.1 of Apostichopus parvimensis. NCBI lineage: Eukaryota > Metazoa > Echinodermata > Holothuroidea > Aspidochirotida > Stichopodidae > Apostichopus > Apostichopus parvimensis. The sequence goes on from KN886548.1 coordinate 9,024, forward strand.
TGTGTTTGGCAACGAGCCCACTCGGACTCCCTCCCTCCAAAAGGTACAGACTTGCACATAAAACTGAGTTATTTATAACTAATATTTTCTCGTGCAAAACTTTTGCAGTTCATATTTTTTTTATTCATATATATTTTTGTTGTGGTAAAAGGATACTTGTTTTTCCTGCTGCATCCAATCCTAACATTAGGATTCTCATCTCTCTCCTTCCAAACATCTTTGGTATAAGGTTACCCATGGTGTCTACAGTTTGTATGTTTAATGCAAAACCTGCAAAACGGTAGTGACCATATCACCACCAGTGAAATCTGCTGATCTTCTGATGCTTCTGACTGGAAAGCGTATCCTTTTGAAGAAAAGAAGAAAAGAAAGAAAATTGATAAAATCTACACCCAAATTTTGAACTTAATGAGAGAATAATTCAATACAGTTCCACATTGTAAGACTGCTATATTAATGGACAAATTGATACACAAATTTATATTGTGTTGTATCGAACATGGTTCGTACCCAGAACTGTACACAGGTAATGTAGCACACGCTTTATGAAGAAAAATCCACTAATTTGATTTATTTGAATATGAACACAAAATATGAAGACTACAGTATATAAATAATTCCATTCTTTTCAAAGGCAACAGATTATGCTTGTAATATACGTTTTTCACATTTTGTTTTTTATCTCTTGAATTTCTTTTGTTCTTCTTCAATGTATAATTGGGATTTTTTTTGTTTTTGAAATGTTTGTGCAATATCGGTCAGTACCTTCAGTTAATGACAGAGTTGGTTGCTTTTCCATTTTAATGGAGACACGATCAAACTGTGTGCAATATTATTTTATGTGTGTTCAAGTTAATATGTACAGTTGCAGTACAGTAGGAAAGCAGTCCTGTTGTACATTTATCTCTTCTCTCAGTTCTATTTCAATTCCTATTAATAATTCCTAACGTAATTGAAACAACTCTGCAATTTTAACCGATGTTTCCTGTTAATGTGGAGAGCGTTGTGGTCAAGTGGTTAAAGCAGTGGACTTGTGATCTAAGGTTTGCAGCTTCGAAACCCTGGCCAGATCATTACGTTGTGTGCTTGGGCAAGGCACTTTATCTCCATTGCAATCTCTTCAGTCTTCACCCAGGTGTATTAATCAGGGGCCCTGTGAGGTAAACTGTCAGCTGGACGCTGTTTCGCTGCTGCCATGTAGAGGGAATGTCTCTATGTTTGACAGGTTATCGTTGACCAGGGTAATATTGTTATGCGCATTGAGCACTGTTATCAGTGGAAATGTTTGAGCCCCTTATAAATACTCAATGTAATATTATTACTTTATGTCTTCCTAAAGCTGGTTTCATATTACACTGTACATTCCAAGAAGTACAAGTCTTCTACATTATATCTTAAGAGATCATGGTACATTTGCAGTACGATGGAGTCAAATAGCTATCAATATGCTAGACACTAGTAGCCAAGTCACCAGGAACCTATTTTCAACTGTATAAAGTCTTCCCATTTGCCTACTGTACATTTCCAGGCCTAACCGCAAAACAGTAACACGCTAATTGATTGCAAAATTGTTTCTTAATTTATCTGGTCCCTCATTATAAGCAGACATTGGAAATATTTCTAAACTAGGTGCAACTTGGTAAGGATTATCTAGTCTACTTTATTGACATCATTTGACATAAAAAAATGCTATGTTTTCAGTCTCTGTTGTGGTAAAGTAGTTGTACAAGGTCCACCATACTTACACAGTAGCCTATAGGCAAAAACATGCCACTACTGCTTGCAATGTACATTGTAAAAGTATGCTTCTGTACAAGGCAAAATTGGAAACCTCATCTCCCGAAGGAAACTGACAAGCATATACAGTAACTGTAGAAAGCTGTGACAGATTCATTGGGGTGAGGATGACTGTGCTGACTTTGTCCCGAACTATTTCCATTTAAATGACAAGAATGTCACTACCTTCGGCAAAGAATGTAGTTCTTCTTCTGTAACATTACTGTGATGTAGCCTACATTACTACTAGTTACAGTAGGATTGGGCGAACGACTAAATTTGGCAAAGCATAGATCCCACACATGCAACCTATGTGTCCAGGTAAGATAGTTGGATTGTAAATTCTTTGTCTTCAAGTGAGAAAATCTGAACATTCTTTGCAAAATGAATATTGAGCAAACTTATTTCTCAAAGTTGGTATCTTGTGCCATGTGTTTACAAATACTCAACTGATACTAAATAGACTAAGCTTTGTTTATTCTATAGGATTAAAATTCAGCAATACTTTTGATCCAGTCCACATAACACTAACTAAATCCCCATGATGTCTACATGTGGTTCCCATGTTTGATCTGACAGAGGGTGGACTAAGTTTAGGGGCTCTCCCCCTCTTATAAGACGGAGTGAAGGCCGAGTTTTCAGCTGATGGCGATGGCAGGCCGCCCTATGAACACATTCATAGATTTGAAACTTGTTGTGTTGTTCTAGGAGTGTTAGCTCAGTGGTCTATGCCAGTGCCTTTCAATCATAAGGTCCCGAGTTCGAGTCACTCCAAGATTAATGTATGTCGTCCAGTTACAGAGTTTTTGACAATTGACAATTCATAATCATGGATGTAACATATGAATCTAAGAGACTGACTTCGGTCAGCTAACCACTTAGATGGCTCCTTCGCGAGTTCCTGCTTGCAGGAGGATCTAAAATACGTACATTCATACATGACAATAATATGATTCACTGGAATAATATGTCAAGGAGATTGGTAGAACACAGTTATTTTGAAAATTAAATATAGCATCCAGGTTGCTAAAGGTCCATGTGAGATGAAAGAAAGTATAACTCAAAGGTCAAACATTTTGCATCAACTTATTTTCATTCTTGCAAAGATGAACATTGCATCACTTATTCCCTTCTTTTGGCAATTGACTTAATATTTCTTCACTTTGCTTTAGAGGTGAACTTGCCATGAACCTGGATAGGCCTATATTGGTTTGAATATGTATTATTGACATCTTAAGCATGTAGTCTACCACAATAAAAATGTGTTGAATAGTAATGAATACCCTTTTTGTTATGGCAAAAACATTTTCTAACCTTGAATTTGGTACTTGATGCACCAACTGCACGATGGTCTTATGCTAATTTCTGCACAAAATGTATCTGAAACATTATGTTTGCCACACATATACCCCTCCTTCCTTTTGAGTTTCCCATAATAAAAAAATGCTGTCTGGGCCTAGCCTAGGTTATATTTCATTAGATACAATAATAAATAAGGTGCAACAATGGAGTAGATACTGAACATACTCAGATAACTAGCCTACACTTCAAGTTACTGTTGGTAAAATGCCTTCTCTATCTTAAGAGCCTTAGGCTACCTACTTACATAGCCTAAGCATGTCCTCATTAATATATGATAAAACATTATTGTTAAGTTAGGTGTAACTTACAATTCAGCCAAAAATTACAAGTTGAACTTGAAGTAGGCCCCTATAGGCCTATGTGTAAGTTAATGTTACTTGTTAGGCCTAACTCAGGAAGAACAGCCATAGCACATATCCAA
>KN886548.1:19209-35709 GCA_000934455.1 Apostichopus parvimensis
AGTACGTTGTACACCATCACTATACATTACGTCAGATTCATGAAGAAAACTGCTCATGTTACATCATCGAAACCACAATGTATTTTTGCAATTCCGGTTCATTTACACAGCCTATTTTTACCCAGGGTTCAATTATTTTTTCTTGAAACAAAATAACTTTTGGTTTTATTTGATTTTGACACTTTGAGTGGCTACGTACGCCTTGTAGATATTAACACACAAATTAACAAACAAGTTAACAATTAACATAGCAAATTAACAAGTGTCTGTCTTAAAGACAAATGTCATATTTAGTATGTTGATGTATCACATTTATTTAGTACAAGAAGCCTGTTGTCATTTCAGGACAGCCTGTGTCATTGTGAATTTATGGTTTTTCACATCACACTGCTTTTCACAGTATTACTAAGATGAAGTACGTCAGGGACATAGCCAGGGGGGGAGCAGGGGGAGCGACTGCTCCCCCCCTTTCAGTGTCGAAAAAAATGTTTAAAAACTGTCCTTTTTGTTAGGATGATATTTTGTCAGTGCTCTTTTGATCTTGAATACTCGTCAGCTCCGTTAACTCGATTATAATCGTAACATTCACGCCTACTGATTCAACTACTTATTTAGTTTGGCAGATGCAATTAGCTAAATTTAGCCTATAGCCTATTACAAGCTTACAGTTGGCCACTGCGTAATAAAATACATATTGCCTACCTAACCGCACTCTTTGGTCAGAACCGTATGCACAACAACGTCGACAACGTTCGTTCTCATCCTTCCTAAGTTGTTGCACGAACAATATGTTATGAAGCTAAGCTAGCAATCGTACGTGATACGCACTTCCTATAAATAATTATTACACTGCTAATACACTGCGATAACAATATTTGTTTTTAGGCCACTGCATATCATGGCTATATTACAAAATATGAAAGTTTATATTGTCCATCAGTTAAGTTCGTCAAATGTATTAAAGTCCAGACATTGGACAATAAACAAGAATCATCCTACTGGAAAAATTGTAAAAGAGCACTATGTTTGTCTTTCTGATATATTATGTAAAAGAACATGTAAAAGAATTCAAACAAGAAACCAAATCTGCTGATAATATGATATCATATGATCAGGGGCGTAGCCAGTATGTAGCACTGTAAGCCCGGGCTTACAATTTTTTGGCCAAGTTATCTTTTTTTTTAAAAAACACCCATAATTCAAATCCATCAAGCTTGCTGGACGAGTTTAAGAGTCTAGACAGGAAAAACTATTGAAATGAACGTAGCAAGAATATGGCTAAATTATAGGTGACCTATTCTTCTGTCATCTAGGCTGTCATTTCTATCACGTGCCGTTTCATTTAACACTCTACCCGCCAAAAAAGACAAGGATCTGATCTTGTCAGTTTTTTAACATCTAGACAAGAACCCGTTTACGCAGATAATATTTCAGTTGAGAAAACAGTTGAGAAATTTGCATCAGATGGCAATCGTCGGATAGCTCTCGCCTTCTCTTATTAGGCTAACTTAAACATTTACTAGCTACAGTTGTATCAAAGACATTTCTGGCCTATCTTTGTATCTACAAGTATCAGAAGTTGAAAAGTAAGACTACTCTGTACATGTACCTTGCTAATTTTAAATACATTATGTAGTATTGAATTACGTACTATTTTAACTCGTTTTTTGGGGTTTAAAAGTTATATTGAATGAGGTGTCTCAAGTTAGCAAGAGGCCAGGGAACCAGAATGAACACTCTGGAAGGGCCGTTTCTGGCCATCTGGGGGGTTTGAAAAACCAGAAATTTTCTTGTACGCTCCGCGCCAACCGATGGTGGCGCTCCGCTCAGTTAGTCGTGCCTACAACTTTGAAAATCCATATCAATCACAAAAATGTGTCCCCCCCCCTTTCAAATTCCTGGCTACGTCGCTGAAGTATGTTGTACACCATCACTATACATTACGTGAAATTCATGAAGAAAACTGCTCATGTTACATCATCAAAACCACAATGTATTTTTGCAATTCCGGTTCATTTACACAGCCTATTTTTACCCAGGGTTCAATTATTTTTTCTTGAAACAAAGTAACTTTCGGTTTTATTTGATTTTGACACTTTGAGTAGCTACGCCTTGTAGATATTAACATACAAATTAACAAACAAGTTACAATTAACATAGCAAATTAACAGGAGTCTTCTCTCACCTGTCTTCCCATGACTGCTGCACTCTTGTTCAACTACCTCAAAATGTATGCTGATCACCTTTCATATTGTATATCAAGATATTTACTGATTTATATATCAGTCTGACATTGAAGCTGGGAGCAGGCTTCATTTTTAAGTAACATGCAGGCACAAGCGAATTCGCGGAATATCTGTGATTTCTTTTCTACCTCCGAGATTTAAACCTCTCAATTTCCGTGAATTTCTTACAACAGCGTTGTATCATTTGTTCCGCCGTTCGCATATTTTTCATTACCTATGGATATCCAACCTGCAGGGGGACAAAAACTACTACCCTAACACACTGTAGCATACGCAAACTGGAGCCTATACCGTAATTTTTGCAAAGCTCCGTGATTTTTTTTTACCCCAGGCTCATCCCTGAACATGTGAAAGAATCAACTCAAAGAACTTGTTGACAACATTATAACTGTAGCATAGAAATAAGGTCATAAGTTCTGATAAATCTTAACAATCTTTTCTTATCCCCTTTGATATATGTTAGGCATTGGTTAAGGGTCTAACATGCAAAGTGGTGCTATCATTTCCATCATTTTAACAACATTGTGTACTAAAACTTTACATTTTGCCAACATATACAACTTAATGTGCATACTGTTTTTTTTCTAACATCCATGTTTCTTCCCCAAAAATTTCTGTTGGGGGCACTCTGCAACCTTCCCCTCTCTGACTATGCCATGAAACAAGGCCAGTGCCTTAATTATAACAGATGAATAGGAAAGTTTATGCACAGAAGACCTTGTTACTTACTAAACAGTGATTTTCTCAGCGTTTCAAGTTTATCTCTAATCTTCTCGGGGTGTGGACAGAGTGAAAACCAAGACCTGTTAACAGCTATAATTGAATCCAACTTATGACAAATAACTTCCTTATTATAAACATAGGCAGCATCAATAGATGTATTAACCAGTAAGACCTGGTTATCATGGTAATATCAGTCAACTAGTACCTACTTAAGAAGTAACCATATTATTAAATCCGTTTACAACATCGACCTGGTAGACCATGAACATTTCGATTAACTAAATGCTATAAGGGTTGTGGTTACCATGGTAATATTCATTAACTATGAGAACACAGTCATCCTGTTCAGCTTACATCGTAAGGTTTTTCCTCAAATTTTCTCCTTGGCAGAAAATACCATTCGCAGAGATTTGGTCCAAGAGCTTCGCTTCCTACCACATTGAGCTGATCCAGACGGGTAAGGTCGGTCTATGTAAGATCATCGTCGCACAGGAACAACCAGTCAATGGAAACAGTTCGGCAGTCTTGAATCTGAAAAATACGTCCGAGGTAAACATGGTCAAAACTTCTTTTTTATAATTTTTTTTGAGTATATAATTTTTGTAAAAAGTTGACAGAGAGCAAAAATGTAAAATTAGATCATTACTTTAATACCACAACCATGCATATTTCATGGTAGGCGTTTAATTATCAGAAGCTGAAGAAAGAAAAACAGGCCGGAGAGGAAATTAGTATGTCACATAGATATAAAATGAGGAACTTTATCAATAGTATTATTTCTGTAAAGCCCATATTCCCCTGAAAAGTCCCACAGAATTGAGAATTACGATCATACTGTATATGGGGATTTTTGAAGGACCCTGCCGTACACTCACCTTGAGCTTCCCTATCGCTCCTGCATAAATGTTTTATAGTCTTTGCAAAAAAGGTAACCTTCTTGACTGTTATCGGGAAACAGATTCGGTCCTTGTATCCAGTGGGTATTCATATTGAAAGCCTTGTGGAACTCTTAAATTGAACGAGGGCGCTGTGCGTCCCCTTCTGGCATTATAGTAAATGTCACGACACCGGCTTTCATACGAAACTGATCGCCGAAGTTGCTAATTTGTTCCCTTTAGAGTGAATGGAACAATCATGTTGCCTCCGCGAGGCTTTGAGTTTCTGTGGATTGATTCATGGATAATCCATATTCTGTGTCCATTGAGAATGGGTAAAAACTGGCTCGAAAGGTTTTTAAAATATGTGACGTTTAGTGAATGATCGCACCGAGCGATAAAACCTGATATCAGTCGTGATCAGTATAAATATCATAACAAAATTTATCTAATAATACCCTCCTAACCCATTCCCACCCACCAATCTCTCTTCTTATTTTACAAAAAGTGTGGATAAACTATGAACTTTATTTAAAAAATAGATCAAATTTGACTTTTCCATCAGGATGAAATCTTTTAAATTTGTGTTCAATAGCCTTTCATGATTTTTTCTTATCCTATCGTCACATGTAGCTCGATTTTGGGAGTCGAGCGGTCGGGAAACTCGAACGTCAGCCGACACCTCATGCCATAGCGGTGGCTCCACCCGTACCGGACCGGTTACCCGAACGGCACAGCTCCGACGCCGTCCTCCTAGAGGGGCCGAGAGATGTAGATAAACCGCACTTTGCCTCCCAGAGGAGTAACAGCGACGAAGAGCTTCCGTCGGGAGTCCAGGCACTGTTGCCATTCCCCGTCAAACAAGAGCTAGCCAAGGTGTTAGACTCGGCCTCGGAGGGGAAAAACTGGAGGGCGTTCGCCATCGAGATGGGTATCAACCACACCGTCTGCGAGGGCCTGGCTGGAAAAGTCAGTCCCACGATGGACGTGTTCAAATACTGCGAGTACGTCGACTCGACTCTGGACGAGGTCAAGGAAGCGCTTCGATACATCAGGAATGACGAAGCGTTCCAGATATTTGTGAAGTACGCCACAGAAACGTTAAAGAACAAGGATATTGAGGGGAAATAAATAGACGCGTTTTTTTTTGTTTGGCTTTCTTCCGAATGAAATCTCGTTGCACAGTATTTTTGTGCACCTGAATGCTATTACTTAGAGGTAATGTCAGTCATAGTGTATTTTGAATATACACCGGTAGCATGAACATTCCCAGATGAATGTGAGTACATATAATTACAGAATCAAAAGCTAGCCCGATATTTGAAAATACACCATAGCATCAAAGATCTGCTAAGTGTGAGTATACACCATAGCATCAAATATCAGCTAAGTGTGAATATACACCACAGCATCAAAGACCTGGTAAGTGTGAATATATACCATAACATCAAAGACCTGGTTAGTGTCATAGGCCATAGCATAAAAAATTGGCTGAGTGTTAATATACATCATAGCATCGAAGACCTGGTCAGTGTGAATATACACCATAGCATCAAAAATCTGCTAAGTGTGAATATACACCATAACATCAAAGACCTGGTTAGTGTGAATACCATAGCACCATAAACCTGGTAAGAGTCATATGCGATAGCATACAAAAATCTGCTAAGTGTGACTATACACCATAGCATCAAACGTTGGTAAGGGTGGATATACACCATCGCATTGAAAACCTGGTAAGTGTGACCATACAATAACATCATAATTCTGGTATGTGAATGTACCCTGGGTTATGTTATATAAAACAATATTGTGGTGTGAGCAGAATCATTAATTACAGTTTTGCTAACGAGAAAAAGAACCTCGCAGTTGAAAGACAAAAGTTCAAGCAATCAAAGTCAGATATCATCTATTTTGATTATCCAGAAAATTTCTTTGCATTTATGGAAGATTTTATGACAAGCTGAAATAGGTTTATAGGTCCATTGTAATGTGGCATTTGTTTTCTTAATGTGTTTGTACGCCTGTGTTTAATTATAATCTTTGTTTAGGGATTAACGAGGGGATGAATATCGTTTGCACTGCAAGTACCAATTGGAAGTGTTATAAAAAATGTATTTTGGATAAATCTTTACTTAAGATTTATAAAAAAAAAAAAAAAAAATTAAAAGGATCCTTGCTTTAATATCGTAAAAATAAAGAAGTGCCAACGTGCCATGTTTAGCAGATGAAATATTTATATTGCAGCTTTCCAATATGTTTGTATCGTTAGCGGACATATGTTTTCTGATTGAAATTTTTTTTGCAATAAATTTAAGAGCAGTTTTTCTTTTCTACAAGAAGAGGACAAAATTTGAAATAAAATTTACACTATGTAGAGGAAACTCTTAACAGCTATATTTTTTATTGAAAAAGAAGAAGAATTTTTTATCTTCATTTTACCATAACAACAAATTTGTGTCTTAACATTGTGCTGTAAATTTTAGTCTTTCCGCAATGTATGAACAAGTTCTCCAGTAGCCCAGCTGCATCCATTGAGGTGCAATTAATTTTAGATTATTTTCTACTTTCTTTTTTTACTTTTGAAATAATTTGTTTTAAATAATTAATTAAGTTTTGAGTTTATGCAGCCGTTATGGCAAAATCGAAAGTGCAACACTGAAATTTTCAATCCAATGCTTGTAAAGGCTCTAACAGTACCACAAATAAAACCTGTAGATATTCATTTTATTACCTTATTAGAAAAAAACAAAAAAACAATTACTTGCAATTAACATCTTGCCAAGTAAACCTGCAATTTTAAAAATTGCATCATCTGCATGAATTATTGATGTAAATATAGATGTACATATTTATTATGGTAAGCAGTATCTGTTGAATTGTGGGACAAAGAAGTCTGACTGAAATATTTGAACCAAACGTTGAAAGGGCAAGGTGTCGTGAGAGTACAAAGCATTCGATTAGTTTGGATTTGTGACTGGAGAACTTAGGCTGGTGAAGGTGGTTGTAGCCTGGACTCTAATTAGGGATGTTTTGGTGGTAAGCAGTGTAAAACCGGTGGGATGGCTGGGGGGGGGGGGGGGGGGGGGGGGGGGCAAAGTTTCTATTTTGTCTTCGATCTTTCTATCATGATTATTTTGACATATATTAAACTGTGTATGAATTATGGATGTCTTTGAAGAAGAAAGTGTTAAAACTTCACATCATATAGAAAGTGACTTCGTCTTGTATATCAGAGTGATCTGTCACAGGAGTCTGATCTGTCATTCATAAACCAGGTGTATGGTATTTGTTCTCAGTAATGAGTGACAGATGTTGGACTTGAATGAAGAAAAATTTGGAACTTTTCTAAAAAGATGTTGTTACAATTGAGGCCTAGACTACATTTACATACTTTTTCTTAATACTTTTTTTTTAATATTCCATGGAGAAGTGGTAACATATATGGTTTTATTTGGCATCACCACACAAGTGGTGCTATACCTCTAATTAATTAGACAACAAAGAATGGTTCTTTTGTTTATCTATTTGTACTTGAAACTGTTGGTTTACACATAGTTTGCTTTAGCGGTTTGTAGAATACTCAAGAAATTGAGTGAATACTTTAGATGCGTGTATATCTGTTACAGCGATCTTTGATATTTTTTTTTTCAACTATAACTTATTTTATTGTTAGATTTGGTACTGAAATTACCGAAACAAATCATCAATTTTGTAATGTTCCCATTGATTGTAACAAATACATGTTTACATGATAACATTTTGTATATCATTTAGCCTTCTTGTTTTGAATCCTAGAATAATGTAGTTGTTATGTTGTCATTAGTTTAAGATCATACTCGGAAGTTTCGTAAGGAAAAGTCGGACAGGACTTATTTTGGAGAAAAAGTTAATAAATTGTAACTATAATGAAATTTTTAATTGTTCTCAGAATTATTTGCTTTGTGAATTTTATGATCTTTTTAAAACTGTTGAAATCATCTCACTTATTATAAAGAACAATTACAACAACAGTATATAACAACAGCGAAAACAACAATGTAGTTTAGTTTCACCCACATATCTTGAAAGAAGATTAACAAAACCGGAATACGGTACCAGTGTTTTTTGGTGTTCTCGTTTCATTTGTCAACTATCTCAATTTCAATTGGCATCTTGAAAAAACCATCCAAACCATTCAACGTTTTGGTTTACTGGAGGTTAAGAAAAGTCATCCAAGGTGCGTTCTGGGCACGACAAACCAGACAAGGCTGCTCGACTCTCGACCTCATACATTGAGACTGTATTCTTCTCGAGGGAATGTATACTACAAAGGAGGCTTAACCAGGAGTGGAAATGACATCAACGCTGCACACAAACCTTTACTGCGCACGTAACTTAACTTGTGCATGCATGTAACTTTACAGTGCACATAACCTCACTGCGCACATACTATGAATGTGCACATAACTTTACTGTGCACATAACCTTACTATGCACGTAAGTTTACTGTGCACATAAGTTTACTGAGCACATAACCTTACTGTGCACATAACCTTACTGTGCACACAGGTATACTGTGCACTGAGGTTACTGCACACATAATATTTCAGTGCACATAAGTTTACTGTGCACATAAGTTTACTGTGCATATAAGTTTACTGAGCACATAACCTTACTATGTACATACGTTTACTGTGCACATAACCTTACTGTACACATTACCTTACTGCGCCCATAGCATTTCTGCGCTCATCACCTTACTGCTGCACATACATACTTTTATTGCGCACGTAACTGTACTGAGCACATAACCTTATTGTGCACATAATTAGTTTACTATGCACATAACTTTAATGTGCACATAAGTATACTGTGCAAATAAGGATACTGCGCACATAACCTTACTGTGCACATCAGTTTACTGAGCACGTAACCTTACCATGCACATAAGTTTACTGTGCACATAAGTTTACTGAACACATAACCTTACTGTGCACATAAGTTTACTATGCACATAACCTTATTGTGCACACAAGTATACTGTGCACATAAGGTTACTGCGCACATAACCTTACTGCTGCACATACATACTTCGAACTTTGGATAAGGTATTGCGTAGCTTCCGGTGGTACTGCCTTGCCTGTAGCCAGGTGGGACCACGGGGAGGGGGGGGGGAGTTCCCCGTGCAGAATAAGTGCCGCTCTCCCCCCCCCCCCTCATTTGGCAAATCGATTGCCAAAACGACTTAGCCTACAAAGAATAATCCTGGGTATATTTTGCTCATTCCTCTCCCTCCTTATAACCCAACATGGATGTGAAACATTTTGATTTCTAGACAAATTTACACATTTTCTACAACTTTTATAGTGGCCGTAGCTTCCCAATAAATAGCGCTTATGGAAACTCTTCACCGGAACCTTTTTTTTTTAGTATATCAAATATTCTACAGAAGAAAGAATGATTGGTTATGTGATCATGTAAATGAATACATAGATGTGTAACGAAGAAGCTGTTCTTCTCCGTCATTGCTGCAACCTTGCTTGAGCTTGATACAATATTTGGTGAACGCTATACAGACTCGCATCCAGTGGGGCGGAGTGGGTGTCAGAGACTGAGGCGCGTGCCCCTTTATAATAATAATAATACATAATTTTTATATAGCGCCAAACAAACTATGAAATAATTCTCGTAGCGCTTAACAAAATAATAGCAATTATAACATATATGCTTTGGTGAAGAGATACGTTTTGAGTGCTGATTTGAAACTGTTCACAGTATTGCATATTTTTATATGTTCTGGAAGTGAGTTCCACAGGCACGGTGCACTGAATGTGAACGTTCCCCGCCCCCCCCCCCCCCCCAAAAAAAAACCCCGGTAAAATGTAGGCCTGTTATACGCTTTACTATACATGTATAATATTACTTTTCACTTGTTCAGGAAAATGTCTTATCAATATGACTGGTAATTTAGGCCTATATAACTGGTAGGTCGGATATGCCATATCCGCACAACTTCGACTTTTGGCTATTGAGACACCTTACTGAGAGATCTTCGTCGAACGATGAGTTATAAATTATGATTGGTTAATTGAGTGTGCGTTTACACTGTGCTTAATTAACATCGAATTCAGCTCCGTTAGCATAAACACTACATGACAATTACTGATGACAGCCATGTGTTCCGAGCTGTGCCGTCCAGGAGTTCCTGTATTTCTTGTATGTACAATTAAGTCAATCACATTGTTTCCTTGAATGACGCGATCGTACAAATTACATAAATAACTTCGTCGAATTAAAGAATTGCTTAATCGAAAAAACATATTTTGGTTCTTCGAATGAAGAGATGTGCGTATACATTAGCAACATTAAACTTTTAATCGTCATTCGATCAGGGTCATCATCGAACGAAGTTAATTACCTAGTGTGTTTAATTAATGGGGCATAATATCATTTTGAAAGCATTTTATTGCATGCACTCGGATTTTTCCTAATCTTGGCCAGTTTGACGAATACGTGATCGTAATTACTGGCTAGTCTATTTTGAAATTGCAGAGTATGGTTACATTGCATAATTATGCACGATTCCACAAACAAACTGTTTCTTTGTGTACTTATCTAAATTGCCAGATACCAGGAATTGCATCTAACAGTCTAATTTCAAACTTTGCCTGGGGGAGATCCCCCCACATACCCTTCGTCGAGGCTTGGCGCATTTGGCGCTCCACAGGTTCGGGCTTAGCCCTTTTGTAAAACCCTTGATCCCGCGCGCCTGCCTTAGACCTATATACACGGCCTTGTCAACACTCAATGCAGATAGCATTTAACATTCTCAACTTGAAGTCACTGTTAGACTTAGCTCCATATCCTGCAAATGGAAACGACCTTTCCACAATTTGAAAGTGACAAACCTTTGACAAAGTCGCAACCAAAAAAACCAACAAAAAAATGCAATCTTTTAAAGACTTAACAGATCTTCATAAATTTCTTCATAGCCCACAATGATGCATCCTCAGTCCTTTACAGAATACTTGCATGTGTATAAACGTTTGGTGCTTCAAAGTTTCTCTATACAATTACCCGCACTATTATACCTCACAGAAGATCAATATTGCAACAGAGGCTGGTAAATCTCAGCATCCTGTCATTTGGAATGGATTCGACTCTTAGTATCAGATATGATTAGTATCAGATATGATGAGTTCACGAGGATTATCAAGCAGCAGGGTAGACGTCTTCTTTTTTGTTAGAATCCTTAACATTATGTTTAAAAAACTGTAAGCTTAGTATTTAAGAAAATTGAAGTAATCAAGGGCGGAATCCCTTCCCTAAAACTCTCTTCCAAGGAGGTGCCCTCTTTGCAGTGCCGGTGACCCCCCCCCCCCCCCACCCCATTTTAAGAAGTCCTGGCTACGGGCCTGGGTACTGCAGGGGGTCTTGAAACAAGCGGTGCATTTGACGCTTCGGACTTAAGTATCGCGAACTATGGCACCTCAACCGGGCGGCGCCTCGGTCGTCCGCATTTCAGCCGATACGCCTATAAGATAATCCGCCATTTTGTAGGTTTAAAGCAGCTATATTTGTGTTTTGTACCAACTCTGTCCGATGCAATCAGTACTGCTATGTGTGTCACAAATAAACATGACGATACCTTTATGCATTTGTATCTGCTGGCTAATGTGAGTGGTGGCAGCAGATACAAATGCATAAAGAAATAAAGTGGTCATACCCAAATTACTGCAAAATTCGTTTCAATGTTTTGCATTTTCTTGGTTTACCAATATTACCCCGCCCGGTTCCCAGCATGTTGAAAATGCGCATTACTATCGTTGCACCAAAGTTTTCGTCGGTATCCTAATATACCATTATACAGTTATAAGCAATTACTCGCACAGAAAATCCTTTTTGTGTGTGTCATAGCATATTTCACTCACAAATCAAAACACGATGCTCAAACTAAAGTATTCATTCGATAAAAGGTAATCAGTACTCGCTTCCATATCTGAGCCTGTTAAAAGTAGGTGGTGAAAAATCTGATCCTGCAGATTATTGCCAACAATTGGAGATGATTAAAGTATAAACTATGAGATATCTCGATTCATGTCTACATACAGACATGTTTCACCATTGGTGACCATTTTTGGACTCTCTAGCATATTACTCCATATAGCGATTGTATCAAACCGGCCAAGAAAATTGTCCGAAAAGCAACATAAGATCATCTTCTTCAAGACTCTTAATCAAAAAAGATCTGGTTACTGTGGCTTGGGTGTTGCAGAGCAAGAATGAAAGCACATATGGTGCAAAACTTGGGGAAATTCATGCATGCAACTTAAAAACCCAATACCGCCTTCCAAGAACAACGCAAGTAAACTGTTAACAGGTGGCTAAAGGGTTTTGTTTACAAGTGACTAAAACTTTTGAAAAGTGACTAAAACTAAAACTTTGACAAGTGGCTAATACTGCAATACATTGAAACGAGTTCCCATAGCTAAAAATCTCCATGATCGTGATAGGAGAAAAAAAAAATTAAAGTTGGATATGCATAGTCAACGTGTCAGCTATCCTGTGAGGGGAAGGGTTTAGCTGGTGAGAACTTATACAAGGGCTTGAAGACCAACATTACTTGACGATTTAGTGTGTAAGTCAAGGGGACATTTATGTGGAATATGCTACCTTTGGGGTAAATTCCGATGACCTTTGGAGAAGCTCAGGGCGTTAAACTAATTAATGTTACCAAATATTAGCACTTTGCAACAGATCGTCATAAATAAAACCAAATATTCCTATATAGGCCCGTATCCTACTTTTGTGTCTGAGTATATACCAGCTAATTGCATCATATCTTCAGGACGACATGACTGTTTGACGTCACGATTTGTACAGGGCGGGAAACTCATCACTAGAGTGAGAAGCGAATGGAACTGATTCGAAGTGAAACCAGATAAATGAATTAATTGCTTTATATATAGTACTGTCGCAAGACTAGGTAACAAAGTTAGCATTATTTCTCTCTGTTGTGGGTGGATCAAGTTGTTCTGTTTTCGTGCCCTGGCTCTGCAGGCTTCGGTGACTTCTCCTAAAAGTATTTTTTCTCTGTGTCTCTTATCCAAGATGTTTATCTAAATGTTTGAAGGTGTATTTGCTCGACTGTAATCCTTCCGATTATCACACAATGTGGAAAGAAAACTGTGGTTGTAACTGAGGGCGCGCTCGAAAAAAGCTGTACTCAGTCGTATCAATATACTGAATACCATCTTTTATCAGGCAACTAGGCTATAGACATAGGCGTCGATCCCGGGGGGGATGGGGGGATGTACCCCCCCAATATTTGGTCAGGGGGGGATGCCCTATGTAATCATCCCCCCCAATATTTGAGCCAACAGTCACTAAAAATTTGAATGAATTTTGACAAATGTATGTCTTTCTAAAGTAGTCCATCTACGAGCTGGAGTCGAAGAATATCCAACCATTGCCTGTGACAACCTCACTCTATTCATGACTTCCGCCACGCAGTTATATATACTTTTCTATTTACTATTATTTTGTTTGATTGTATCGCACGTCCGTAGTCCGTACAATGAACAAACGCTGACAATAGCCGGCAGGTGGTCGAGTATGTATTAACGGTGGGGGAGGGGTATAAGGGCAGTGTTGATACTTACCGATCCAGCCATTTCGTTCATTAGATTATCTGCTCACCGTGGCTGTCACTGATAAGTTTTGTTCCCGTCAATAGTTGAGCACATAGCAACGGTGTCGGACTTACATGTCGAGTCATCGGTTGGACGCTTTGACGAGACGGCTGTTTTTCACTACATTATTTCAACGGAACGGCTCATCAGAAAGTGTCAACACTGCCCCTATATGGAGGCTACAAACGACCCCGAGGATGGAATGGTCACCATTTGAGATTTCGGTTTAATTTTTGTAAGCCAATGGTTGGAGTACACAAAAAACCCTTCCTCCACGACAGCCGTTTAGACATGCTAAGTGCCCTCTCCTGCCATCTGAGGGGGTCTCATGTGCCAAAAATTTTCTTGTACGCTCCGCGCCAACCAATGGTGGCGCTCCGCTTAGATAGTCTACAAGTCCATCATCCCCCCCAATCTTCAACGGAAATCGACGCCTATGGCTATAGATGTGTGTCTTTTTTGTCACACATCTTTCATCGTAATAGTGGTAGTTAGTACAACCGAACTGAAATCATCATGACGTCATTTGGTGACCTCTAGGTCACACGTTCTAATCTGTCAGTCAAGATGGATTTATTGGTTTCATCACCTCAGCCATTATCACCGTATAGAAATAATAAAGCATGATATGTATGTCAGCTTAATTCATATACTGAGGAATGTAATAGCGTATGTATATGTTGTTCTTCCGATGGCCTGACCTGACTGCCAGGATAAACATGACGTCATCGGTAATATTATGACGCTAAGTTCAAACCGTCTTAAATTTCAGTTCAATCAGTGTTGTTTACGTTTAACGATGGATGTCTTGATGTGACTGGAAGCAGACGTTGATATTTAATTTTGAAGTATGTATTTTGTCATGAGCTGCAATATGTGACATTTTCAATCGCTACTATATAGATATACACGTTGGGCCCTCCCTCAGATAAACAAACGGATTTTAGCATAGTGTTAAGAATATAACCAACGCGTTGAGTGAAATAAAGTTCTTTAATGTCATAACATGTCACAGTGTGGTATTTTCACTGCTGAATGAATGATGTGACCTTCTATTTAATGATTATAAACCATCTTGAAATCGACCGACCCATCAGCCCATGAGCTTCTTTCAACATCGTGATGAGATGACTGCACTTTACCAATGTCAACTGTAATGTCTCGCTCCAAAATTGATCTGTGTTATTATTTATTGAGAAAACCATTTCCTTCTCGATCCTATTGGTTATTTGTACTGGTATTTGAACACTAGGGGGCATTTGTACTGGTATTTGAACACTAGGGGTATTTGTACTGGTATTTGAATACTAGGGGTATTTGTACTGGTATTTGAATACTATAGAGGTATTTGTACTGGTATTTGAACACTAGGGGTATATTTAACTGGTATTTGAACACTAGGGGTATATTTAACTGGTATTTGAAAACTAGGGGTATTTTTACTGGTATTTGAATACTAGGGGTATTTTTACTGGTATTTGAACACTATGGGGTATATTCTACTGGTAATTGAATACTAGAGGTAATTGTACTGGTATTTGAATACTAGGGGTATTTATACTGGTATCTGAATACTAGAGGTATTTTTACTGGTATTTGAACACTAGGGGTATTTGTACTGGTATTTGAATACTAGGCGTATTTTTTACTGGTATTTGAATACTAGGGGTATTTGTACTGGTATTTGAATACTAGGGGTATTTGAATAATAGGGGTATTTTGGAATGATCTAGCATAAATTATAATGCAAGATTAAATACTGTTACCCTCATTTAAAGGGAAAAAGACTCGCCCCAAACCGCGTGCTGCCCTCTAAAAATTTTAATTTTCCGTTACCTGCAAGTGCCTGCAAGTTTTTGCTTGTCGCCACACAACTTACTATGCAGACACGGTAATGAAATGCGACACCTTGTGATCTTTAGCTGGACCTGATGTGTCCCTCGCTGCTTATGTACACTGTGCTTTGGGTATTGTACTTGTACTCATATCAAGAGGAATTATACTTGTACTTGCCAAAGGTCTATATGTTAGTGTTAATAAGTTTTGAACAGTTGAAAGGACTTAGCCCCACAGCCTACAGTCTCGGCAATCTCTTGAACACTTGGTCGGGAGCCTGAGCCGAGCTATTCACAGTGGACAGTCAAACAATGCTGTAAAAGGCTTGATTTATTAGCCTTCTATAGTTGACAAGTGGATGTGAAATTGTGAAGTGTAGTTTAGGCTGAAGAAGGACTGACCTATTGAGGAACATTTGTATTTGCCTAGAAATTCCAGTTGAAATCCTGGCGTGCCGCATACACGGTGTGTTGGTGTATACAGCATATATTCCTCTGTAAAGGTTATTCAAACCACGCTATGATTGAACTACAGATTGCAAAGTACAGGCACTCGTTTGACCCTTACTCCTATACAGATTAAACACGACAAATAATAAATACTGAAATTGCGAAATCACAATCATTTCGAAGAACAATACCGCGGTGTCTACTATCGCCTCTGCCAATCCTACATGGTCCCAGAGCTTGAATGATACTTGCTCTCTTTAACTTACTTACAAAACATTAATTAAACAAAACAATATTAAGTAATGGTTAAATAATGGTTAATTTTTTTGTCTCTCAATTGTTTCCTGTCTTGTGTATACTGAACACTATTCATGACCATATATGAATTGATAACATATTAGTACTCATTAGTACTCACTTCACAATTACTTAATGCTTTGTAGTATTCGAACTCTACTTGTTAACGTACATTCATGCGCTTGTACTCGTGCAACAAGTCTGCATTATGCCTATAGGATATATATAAGTGTTAATTAAAGCAAACTATGAAAGCCACAATGTCTCTGCACTTTAAAGGGTGTGAAGACTCGCGCAAATAGAAACTTCTAATGCCGGTAATCTGACCTAGTTTCGAATGAGGTGTAACAGAAGTGTTAGACACCACCATCGATCCCAGAAAATACACACACAGCTTGCT
>KN886550.1:7503-24450 GCA_000934455.1 Apostichopus parvimensis
GTACACAAAATGTTCACATATTTTAATTGCCATCTCACTGATAGTATGTGACACTTGGGTACATGTGACATCAGAGAGGACGCAGTACACAAAATTTTCACATATTTTAATTGCCATCTCACCGATAGTATGTGACACTTGGGTATGTGACATCGGAGAGGACGGTACACAAAATGTCCACATCAGTCGGAGACTATTCTTTTAACTGTTTTCCATTTATTTTCTAGATATTCTGAAGCAAGGAGGTAATGCAGCCGATGCCGCTGTTGCCATAGCAGCCGCGCTGAATGTTACTGAACCTATGTCGACTGGTCTCGGCGGTGACTGCTTTTGTTTGTTTTACGATTCCGAAACAAAACAAGTGAAAAGCATCAATGGCAGGTGTGTATCAGAAAATTGTGTTACTATTCTGATTTTATAAATACCCCACTTCCCCCCCCCCCCCCCCCCCCCAACTCCCCATCCTCCTTTCCGTTGCTCGTTTCCCCCATCCTTACAAATCACTTGAGTTAAAGAGCAGGCAAGGTGATGCCGACACACATCATGGATTCCATCCATATCCCCCTACTTCATTGGCTGGTTATTTATTGCAGAGAGAGATGAATGTAGATCTGCAAACCTGTTATGTGAATTAGAGAAGCACTATACTGTACAAATTCCTGTCAGAGCGCAGCTGAACAGAATCCTGCTTTGTTCTGTCATTGTACAATTTAATCCTTCATAGGACACCTTATAGTGACCCGGCCTCCATATTGTTTCCCTTCATTGGTTGTTTGTGTCAATACTTGCTGAAATACAAACTTAATTTTTTAAATTTGGGCTCAACATTCAGGAAGGACATGACTAGTACTTTTCTTCTATCCCCCCCCTTCTCCCCTTGTCCCCCCCCCCCCATTCACTCCTCTTCTCATAGCTCTCCTCCACCCTTTTTCTCCACACTTTCTGTCTTTGTCCTTCTCCAGTTTATTCCCTACCCCTTCCTTAATCCTCTCTTTGTCCCTCTACTGTTTATCTCCTACCTCTCCTCTTCCCCTGTTGGTTTCTTCCTTTTTTCTCTCCTTCCCTTGTCTACTAATCTCCTTACAACTATCTCTTTGTGTTCACCATGCTCATTAACCTGTCTGTATTCTGTGCATGTTTTTGTCCCTTCTGTTACTGTTACTTGTCATTTAGCCTTTGAAGAAGATCCTGCTAGGATCGAAACGTCAGGCCAACTTACTTTTACACATTTTTTAAATTTATATTATTTCAGGTATCTAATGGAAGAGCTCTGTAAAACATGTGCGAATATGAGTCGTTTATTTTTTTTATTCCAAGTTTGTACTTTGGTTAAATTTAAATCGTACTTAATTTATACTCATTGAAGTCAACCTTGAAAACTAGCTCAATGTCAGTTCATATCATGCACATGACTTTCTTTTATTTTACCAGTGGTCGATCCCCAGGGGCGTTGAGTCTCGACGAGTTCCACAAGGCAGGTTTTAGTAGAGACAAACCGCCGCCAAATGTTCACCCTCTCAACATCACGGTCCCAGGAGCAGCCGCTGCCTGGGTGGACACCCATCAACTATTTGGATCTGGCAAGGTATGTATCCACACTGACCATAATGACTTTCATGCTTCACTGATCGTCAAAGAAACATTTGTTAATATTGAAAATTTAAAGGCAGACTTGAGGCAGAATTTTAGTTGTGATATATGCTAGTTCAGGAAGGAAAGGGAAACGTGTGCATGCTTGTAGTGCTTCTACAGCAATTCCAGTTTTTGAGATATTCACGGTCTTTAAAATATGCTTACTCTCTGGAGTGCTCCTTTCAATGCATTGAAGACTCGCCCCAAACCGTGTGCGGCCATCTGAAAAAGTTAACCTTCCGTTGCTTGCAAGTGACGTTTTGTTCGTGTCGCTACAAACCGCAGACAGTACAGTAATGAAACGTGATACCTTGTTATATTTAGCTGGACCTGAGATGTCCATCGCTGTATTGTTTGTACACTGTGCTGTGGGTATTGACCGCAGCTGTATGTACTGACTGTACACTAGTGTCTAATTACCGATGGTAGCAAGCTGTGTGTGTATTTTCTGGGATCGATGGTGGTGTCTAACACTTCTGTTACACCTCATTCGAAACTAGGTCAGATTACCGGCATTAGATGATAATGTCTCCTCGGTGCAGGACTGAATGCTAATGTTAGTCCATTGTTTTATAACTTTTTAAGAATACAACTAAAGCATGTTCTGATACCGTGACATACACAACTGAGCACCCTTGGCTAACATATGGCACCATCTGTCCTTTAGAAATTAGTAATACTTTGGAAATATGTCGTTTGAGGCCATAAAAGTCTTATGTTTTCCTATTGAGTTTTGTATGGCATCTGTGGCACTGATCTAATGGTTTGTGTGTTAGGCTCAGTAGTCCAGTCACTTTAATTGATGATCCTCAGATGTTTAAATGGTCATTCCTCAAAAAATTACAAGTGGTACAGAAATACAATTTTGATAGATCCATATCAAACTTAATTTTGAGCATAAAGTCATCCTTTAAGTTTTAGTCTGATTTTAGCTAAGTTTAGGCAAATCTACCAGGCGTCGTTCAAATAAGATTAACATTTGACCAAAGTGAGACACCCTCGTAGACATTTTCACCAAATGAAAGCTAGTAAGTAATTTAGTAATGAAAAATCCCATTTATCTAATTTTGCCAACAGAATTTCATCTCACAACTATACGGTAGTATAAACTATGTATGAAAATGGAAACTGGATCTTTTTCAGAATTTTGAAATTTGTCTATCATAAAAAGTCAAAAGACTGGTTTTGGAATCTTTTTATCCATACTTTATGGGGAAATTTGTTAAATTCATCGCAAAAGGCTGTTTTTTTTTGTTTTCAATGCAAAGATCCCTTTTACTCAATTTATAGATGATGACAAAAAAAAAAAATGTTCAACTCAACTCCCTGTAATTCTTAGCCATTTACACTCTGTTACAAATGTAACACACAAAATTCAAAATAAGAGAGATAATGCCAGTGTGTACTTCGGTTCTTTGTATTGTGGTGCCCGAGGAATATACCTCTCTTCAGACCTCCAACATCTTCAGTCTAATCTTCAAAAGAGCTTAACCATTCTGAAATGAAGTTTATACGATACGTTGGTTTGAAATGGCAAATGTTCAAATGGCATGATGTTTTTGATATTTGCAGTTAGCTAAAGTTATGGTCTACTGTACATGTCTGTCTATTATACAATTGCCATCACATGTGTTATGATCACCGAGAGTAATGTTAGACTCAAAGTGTAAAGCTGAAGTTCACAGAACCTCATCACCTCTTCAACTCAGTATAGAACAGAGAGGGCGACATTGCACATACAATGTGCCTGTTACACAAATAACTCCTGAGACCTCTGTTGATCCAGCTAAGTTAATGTCAGAGGGTAAGTTGACAAACTTGACATGTTCCCTGTAAACAATTGTCTAACAGATGACACAGAATAATCTTAAATTTGTTGGATATTCCCAGCATCTATGAGTTCTTACTCTTGCTGTATGATTTAGTACAAGGTTAAAGAACTCATGATATTTTAACTGTACCTCACCTTTGTATTTAATACACTGCATCTCAGGATGACCAAATATCGTCGTTCCTTTTAATCTCTGTTTATGACATTTTGTTGAGATGATATCTATAACTTTGAATGCATAATGATTTGGTTTTCTTGAAGTCAAAAATTGTCAATGGAGCAGCATAGAGCCTTTTCAATGCTGTTTATTAAACTGAAGCAGGCCTCGGCAAATACGGTCGCCAACTCGCCAATGGCGACTAGAATTTTACGACTGGCGAGCAAAAAATGCAGTACGCTCGACATTTTGGCGAGTGGCTCATTCGCTCACTGCCTTTATACGATAGGCTTACTATTAACTTATGAGCCAATCAACAAAGGCCTAATTGTTAAAAATCAAAGTAGACTTTCTACAAAGTGTATTGATACGAACTAAACTTTCAAGGAAACAAACGTAAAATAATAGTTTTGCCAAAATAACATTACATTTCTCGAAATGAACAACAGGAAGTTTATTGGATTAATTCTTAGTCCCAAAAAATTGATAACTCTCGAGACCTGACCAGTGAAAGCTGCAAGTCGGACACTCAATAATCGATCGATAATATACAAATAATGAATGGTTATGAGTGCAATAGTGCAAATATTTCATGAGTTGAAAGATGGAATTACATCTTTCAACGAATGAAATATTTGCACTATTGCACGAATGGAAACCATGAATTATTGGTTTTATACAACACCTTCAAATTTGGATATAATTGGATGTAAAATGCACTCATGCAACAGATTGTTTTGAACAGACAGGTTTCTCTGCTCTCTTACCATTGAAAAAAGTGCTATCAAAAAAGTATAACGCATGGTTCTATTTCATAGCGTGCAATAGAGTGGATTTTGCATGCAATCGACGAGCAATTGACCAATCAAATGGCCGGAATATAATTAGGTGTTGTATAATAATAATAATTGTCAGTACCAAGCGTTATATAAACTTGTTACGATACTAACACATACACTGGTACAGTAGTCGGATGTCATGTCATGTAAGTTACAGATGGTCAGCCATGCCATTGCTTATTTTTGTGGTCACTTTTACAAAGCAAGTCATAAAAAAGTTGGCCAGTTGGCGAGTAGTTTAAAAAAAAGTTGTCGAGGCCTGAACTGAAGTGAATGATGTATGTTCATATACTATAAATATAATACTAATACTATATGTTTAAATAAATAAACAAGCTTAGGGAAAACTAACTGCCTGTGGAAAAATTATCAACAAATTGGAAGGGAAAAAAATGGCTGGCACAGGGATTGAAGTCCTATTCTAGCCCAAGTTTTCTTTGTTTTTATCTCTCCAAATTTGATCCATCTCCAGTCATAAAAATACCGTCACAGTAAAAGTTGTGGAGGTATCGAGAGCCCAATACAGGGATATTTTTTTTAAATTAGGTTTGGTAAACTATACTTCCTGGTCATAACTGACAATGTCAAGCATATTCTTTGTAACCTTGTTGATAGAAATGTTACTTGGTAATGTGTTAATGTGTTGTAATAGTGAGGCATGTGTCTACTATATCGCTTGAATGAAGACAATCAGTCAATTAATTTATTATTGGGAATTAAGGGGGATTATTTCTTAATCTCTAAAGATCAATTTCAGATTATAATTAATTGTAATTATAGTTTGCCTATTACTTCTTCAAAACAAAATTTTAAATGAAACTAGACCAAAAAAGGGGGAGGAATTATAGCCAATATATATGTCAGGGATGTCAGATGCTATTTTAATAAAATCTAATAATTCTAGTTTATTGGTGATCATGTGAATTTTAATCTATTCCACAGAAACAAATATCTTACATTACAGAACTTTGAGGTTGCCTTTATAAAAAAAACAAATCCATAAGTACTGTATATCTCTTTTGTTTTATTAGCTGACTTTCAGTGAAATTCTCCAACCGGCAATCCAGTTAGCAACGAATGGTTTCCCTGTATCTCCTTTAACAGCAACGCAATGGAAGGATAATTTACAGCAGCTAATCAGAGAGGAGAATCCTAACAGAGGGGAGATGCTCATAAACGGGGAGTCACCAAGAGCCGGTGAAATCATGAAGATGCCCAATCTAGCATGTACATTTCAGGTACTGCCCAGCTATATATTAAATATATTCTACATGTCAACATACTCCAATGATAACCTTCATATAGAATAAATACTCGCAGCATCAATTCCAGAGATACATGTCCATCAAGTTTATATCTGACTACTTATTTCGCGAGGGAAAAAAAATGTTTACAAACTATTTAACTACTGCAACAAGCCTGTGTCGGTAAATATGTCAAAGTTAGATAGCCTGATCCTGGAAGACTGAAATTCCAGCAGCCTGGGCGTCACATTGGACATGGTTCTTCGAGGCCATGATTGAATTTTTAGATGACCACCCAGGTACATTTCGTCTCAGCAGGGAACAATTGTGGATGCAACTCTTTAATTCTCACCAATCTACCGCAGTCTCAGCATTCAAGAGAAGGGGAACGATGTATTCCCCCTCCCCCTGCCGCTTCCTTATTTCACCCCCCCCCCACCTCTTCATCATCTACTTCTTTCTTCATCACACATCATGTTAATCCACACTCACACATAACTGCTTCCTATACCTCCCTTTGTTTCTCACTCCCAATTAACATCATTTACAAACTAACTCTCATTGTTACATCCCTCTGCGTAGTTTGTCAATACTCAGCCCTTTTCTTCTCCCGTGTCACTTTCATCTCCCCGCTTCTATCCATCTCTAATAACCCTTTGCTTTGTCTTTATCTTCACCTATTCATTGGTTTAAACTTGTCTGTCCAACTGTCTTCTTTTTTCATTTTTGGTTTGCACCTGAAGGTGTTCCCTGCTAGGATTCAATCGTTAGGCCGTCTAACTTTTATGATAGTAACAAGAAAAAAGAGAGAGAAAATTCATAGTACCTGCATGATACAGTAGCAGTATAGCTTTAATGTGTGAACCTCATAGGAAAGCATGTATGGAAGCTTAATATATGTATGTAGGGCTAAGGGAGTCACTGGTCCAAACAGTGGCGGAGCTAAGGGTATTGGTCAGGGGGGGGGGGGTGAGAATGGTCTGTAGGGGCGCTTTCGACACTCTCTAAGCGGAGCGCCACCACAGGTTGGCGTGGAGCGAACAGAAATTTTTTGAGTAAAGATACTCCCTAGATCGCCGGTAATGACCCTTTCCGGGCCTTGCTAATTTGCAGATAGTGTGACAAATATCCAAAGTTAGATGAGAGCACAATAAAAAAGTCAATGATCACGAATAAGTAAAAAGTGGTAAAAAGCTGAAAAGGGCGCCAGCAGTACATTTGAGTCCGTCAGGGGGGGCATCCGCCCCCCCTGAATGTATGGACGCTCCGCCACTGGGTCCAAACAGTTACCATTCAGCTGTAGTATTATTTATTATGACATGATTGTACCACTGTTATGTGAAGCTAACGATACCAATATTGTTTCCACCATAAAGTCATAATGTTTACTGCTATAAGGTGATGTTTAATACTACTGTATATGACATTTTTATCAAGCTATATACTACCTGCAGTGTATAATGGTCATTCTGTACTATAACTGTAATGGGACCAGCTACTGTACCATGATTGAAACTTTTACCATGAACAATGATCCATAAGTTTGAAAATTGACAGAGTATAAGTTAAGTTATGAGATTGATCTCACTTATTAGCGAGTTTGCCAACAAAGCCCTCTGTCATACAGTTGACCATTGCTCTTCAAAGAAACTTAAAAATGTCAATTTGCAAAATATACTCTTTCAGGAACTTGCAACAAAAGGCAAAGCTGGTTTCTACGAGGGGAGGATAGCAGAGGCGGTCGTGGAGAGCGTCAGAGCTGGTGGTGGGGTCATGACCCTTGAGGACCTCAAAAGACACGATAGTACCATGGAAGACCCTATCTGCACTTCCTTTCGGGGTATCAAAGTTTGGGAGTGTCCACCCAACGGACAAGGGATAACGACTCTGCTGACCTTGAACATTCTAGAAGAACTGGACCTTGACGGTAGGTGTGCAGGGTGGTTCAGCATGGATTTAGATATTATAATGATGTTATAATTATTATAATGATATTATAATAAATATAAATGATATTATAATAAATAGCGATATTATAATAAATATTATGATATTCAAGTTCACTTGAAAATGAGACACAGACTTTACTGGCGCAGTGTAAAGTGTAAACGATCAAGAAATTAGGAATGAATCCAGTTTAAGTCAAATGATTTTTCAGGTCAGGTCAGGTGTTGTGATGATTGGTGGTTAGTCAGAACTGGCAACAATGGATGATTTACACTGACATAAAAGCCTTATATACTTTAAAGTAGTGTATCCAAAAAGGAATTTCAATTCATATTTAAACCTGGCTAGTGTATATTCAATAGTGCAAAATGGTAGGGAAAAGAATAACTGGTGAGTATATAAAGTCTCAACATGGAATGAAAGCATGTCTCATTAGTACCTGATAGAGAGAAACATGGGGAAGTAGGACTTATTATGATAGACAACATCTTCAAACGCAAAATTACAGATGTGTGAATTACTTCTTACATTATTGCTTTCAATTAAAGAAGTTATATTTTGGTTACAGATTGTTCATTTTCTCTATAGGTTTAGGACCAGCTTCCCCAGAGTATATCCATCTCGTTGCAGAAGCTCTGAAGCTGAGTTTCTCCGACTCTCTTCAGTTCTGTGCCGATCCGACCGTTGTCCACGTTCCTACGGAAGGTCTCTTATCGAAGGAATATGCAAGCAAAAGAAGCACACTGATTAACCATAAACAGTGAGTATTTTAAGCCAAAATATGTGCCAATCTTTTCAAAATTTTTATAATAAAATTTGTAAAAGATCCATAACATCTTTTCCATCCGTTTTACTTTTATGAATCAGTAACCATGCCCCTCGTCTGCATTTGACAAACAATTGGAATAAAACTATTACAAGAAAAGTGTGGGACACAAATTTCTATTTCACTAAACAGATGTATAAGTTGCTAGCTGATGGGTAGAGCCAAAATGGTTTGATCAAATCTCTGAGATTGCGGGTAATCTGTGAAGATAGCATGATTTGGTCAACGTGACAAAGTTTTATGCTAATGAGATCCTAAAATGCAGATTGCTGGTGTGAGCTATTGTTACAGTGCTGCGTCTATCACTCTATCACTCTATCCGTCAACAATTGGTAAAACCGCTCCCACTCGCACAGTGTTTAATGGAATTTCACGAAACTTGGACACAAGGACCATTGGGTATAGGGCCATCAGAGATGGTCCGAAATTTGGGGTCAAAGGTCACCTGTGGGCCGTAATGGGCCATTTTGTGAAAATACGCAAAATGCTTCTTCTCCTACAGATTCCATGGTACAATGTTGAGGGTTTGTCACGATAGTACTATGGAAGTTTTACCTTCAGGGTGTTCATGAATTTGAGATCAAAGATCAACTAGGGGTCTTTTGTGGCCCGGGCCGCGGCCCTATATTTTCAAATTGCTTCCGTTCGTACAGTGTATAGCCAGTTATAATGAAACTTGGTCACAACGTTCCTCGGGATGAGGGTTATGAGGGGTGTTTGGAAAATTGAGGTCAAATGTCATTTAGGGGGTCATCGGGGGTCATTCTTTGTAATATTTTCAAATATCTCAATCTCCTCAAGATTTTGATGGATCATATTCAAAGTTCAACTGATGATTGTTGGATTGTGTATGAATAAGGTGATGCCTAATAATTTTTGGTCAAAAGTTAATTAATTACAATTAATCCCCATTGTTTAAAAAATCTGAGCCTTCACCTTTTTCCAAAGCTCCTTTAATTTGTCTCCCAGTCTCTGCAGTGTTTGTTTACATTTTTGGTTAAGCTCTGCAGAGGCTGTTAGTGGAATTAAAGCAGGATTGGGAGTTGTTATTAACTGTTGAACTGTAAGCGTGAGAGCCCTATAGCCAATCAGCACTTGCCGATTCTTAGAAGTCTTTGAGCCTGTGGTATGTAAGCAGCCAGCCAAAATTTTGGGAAGGAGTGCTTGTCCAGTCTCCCTAACTGGTATAAAAGGCCTTGGGTGGCTCTATATGATGACCTTTACTGTTGAAAAGGGCCAGATAATACTTGTTATAAACCTAACCCAGAACTGCCTGGGAACCATACAGGTATAGAGCAGTACTCCGTACTGCCTGGGAGTCATGCCTAACAATGACCAATACTGCCTGAAAATTAGTCTTCTAATGGAATCTATTACTGCCTAAGAGTCTTGCTTACCAGTGTCCATTACTGCCTGCAAATAACTTTATATTTGGTATTAACTCTAACACACTGTCGTGTAACTAGGCGAGACTAGAGGTTTGAGAACCGCCTTGTTTATGGAGGGGGAACAGGGGGGGAGCTCAAAATTGTCTTTGAACCTAAAATGTTTGGCCTCATGGGCCCAAAATTGGTGGAATCTGAAAAATGGCCTGAAATTTGGTGGGCCATAAAGTTTTGTGGGCCCTACATTTTTAAGCTCGAAAAGGTATGAGCTTCTGCACCATTGGTGCTCTAGTTGTCTCTATAATTTGGGATATTTTCCTGAACAAAGTACTAGACATTTCTATATACTTTTGCCTACTCCTTGGGGGCACTGGAAGACATGAAAAACTATTCGGCCATTTCACTCTGATGAAAGTAAGCTTGCTTCCAGTTACCTCATTGAAACCTTGACTATTGTCATCTTTCTTCATTTATGTTTTACTATTTAAAGTAAACAAAGGACTCTCTGATCGGTTAATGGAAATATAGAGAATGTTAAATACATCATTGTGATAAAATTGAGAAGAAAATTTGGTATAGAGCGTTTGAATGCTCAGAAAGGAATCGGGAATTACGACACCATTTTCTATGTGCCTCCATTGCACTGATAGTTGTTTTTTATTAGAATAAACTCCCTCCATCGTCTGTGCACTTCTTAAATAGAGGCGATCGATCAAACTACATCTAAGTCGGTACATGCCAATAGGAGGAAATCTCGAAATCCATTCTCCACAAAGACTGAAGCGACTTGAACCTTGTTTATGAGAGGCCCCTGCATAAGGTGCTGAGTAATATACTGAGATAGCTGAAATCAAGTATTACTCTGAAATGATTGCAGTAGAATGTATCGACTATCCACCGAGTATTTATGGAACATAACCAAACGATGTCGTTATGTTACAGAACGTCTAAGGTGAGCCATGGGAATCCCGTCCATGGAGGAGATACAGTTTACTTCTGTGCTGTCGATTGTCATGGTAACGCATGCTCCTTCACAAACAGTACCTATGAAGCATTTGGGACGGGCCTTGTACCAAAGAACTGTGGATTTACTTTACAGGTAGGTTTGTAAATGTTAGAACTTACCACTATTATGAGATGTCTTAAATAGCAGATACATTGCATAGTGAGTGATTTACTTCAACTGGAAATTGTGAATCAATTTCTCTGAAATCACTTTTTACAGCCACTGAAGTTTTGTTTGATTTTCGAAGGATCTTCACTTTGCCTCGTTGGAATACATCAGGTTCTTAAACTTTGATATTTAAATATGAACACTTGCTCTTCGTAGTCATTATAAGCAGTCTGATCACTGGTTTACTCCCTTGAAATATCTTTTAGGGAAAAATTCACTTGACAGGAATAAATTGACTGATGGGTAAAATCTGACAAGTGATCTCTGATAAATGGAAGAAAAAAATGGAATGTTGAATACGTAAAGAAGAACAGTGTCGGGGCGTGATCGTAAAGATATGCAGTAATCAGTTTGGTCGCCGAGCAAGAGAAGCTCAGCATTTATATTTGGAACGTTGGCTTTGATGACAAAAAATAACTACTGCTTAATTCTCCCGCCAAGAAAATGCAAATGCTGACTGTTAGATGTGATGTGATTGGCTGAATTAAACATGTCATTTGCATAAGATGGGACAATTTAAAAACTTATCTATAGGAGACTGAAGCACAATAGCTAGCCTAAAGGAGAGGAGCACCAGGAGTATAAGTCAGGTTATTTTAGAATCTGCCAAATCTGATGACAATGGAATGGGATTGACTAAATTATTCATGTAGCGTGAAGCCCTGGTATTCAAATATTTTTTGCTTGGTGATCCCAATTTTACCCGTAACCACCTTGGCAACCCTCCACTCGTGGATGGTGTGACCCGGGGATGTGGTCTACAGGGATGGTATGACCAGGGGATGTGGTCTACAGGGATGGAGTGACCAGGGGATGTGGTATACGGAATGGTGTGACCTGGGGACGTGGTATACGTGGATGGTGACCCAAGGATGTGGCCTGGAGGGATGGTGTGTCCCGGGGATGTGGTCTATGGGGATGGTGTGACCCTGGGATGTGGTCTACAGGGATGGTATGACCGGGGGATGTGGTCTACAGGGATGGTGTGACCGGGGGATGTGGTCTACAGGGATGGTATGACTGGGGGATATGGTCTATGGGGATGGTGTGACCCGGGATGTGGTCTACGAGGATGGTGTGACCGGGGGATGTGGTCTACGAGGATGGTGTGACCCGGGATGTGGTCTACGAGGATGGTGTGACCCGGCGATGTACTCTATGGGGATAGGAAGTATCCTTCTCTTCCCCTTTGAGAAACTTGAACAACTTTTGAAGCAATTTACTGATATGTTCAAGGTTTTTCCACATATTTTTCACAATTATCGACTTTTCCTTTCTTTGGAATTTTCTTCGGGAGAATGGTGACCATAAAATGGGTTGCAACCCCCAGTTTGAATCCCTCAGGCATAAAGAACAGAGAACACATAACTGAAAAGAAAGCACCCCTATTAGCTGTAGGACATAAGGAATTCCAGACCTGACCACTATCAGAAGAATCGAAATGTCTTTATGTCATGAAAGTGAACATACCAGTTGGTGATCATCAATAGTTAATCATCCTTCCCCCAAAATGCACAAGTTTCCAGTAGCTATCTTAGGTTCTAGCCCCTAGAAAGCATCTGACTACCTATTGTTAAAGATACCTCCTCTGCTTCCAGAATAGAGGGGCTCTCTTTACGTTACAAGAGGACCACCCTAACTGTCCTTCTGGCTCTAAAAGGTCGTTCCACACTATCATCCCGTCCATGTTGACTCGAGATGAAGACGATGTTTTGTTAGCCGCCTATGGTATCATGGGTGGCTTCATGCAACCTCAAGGTCAAGTGCAGGTAAGAATAATAAATAAAATGAAGCTTTGAATGTGTACTGTATAAACTTCATATCAAACTCAACAGCAGCTATGTAGGTATGGGTTTGTAGGTATTGTTGGCATGGATGCTCAGGATTAGCGTGTTCCAGAAAAAAATCATTTTCTCTGATATTCTCATGAATAAACTGTCCATTTGCAGATAAGCCACTAGCGGTTAAAGTATGAATGATTTGATTATATGTTACAAGATATGCCGATGGTTTCATCCGTAAAATGCAAACATCGTATCTTCAGACCATTCGATCCACCCTACGTATATTGTACAGAGCTACAACTCATTGGTAGGTGATTTCTGATGTTATATCACTGTTTGCTAGTTAAACGTATTCCAAAGTGTTTTGTTGCACAGTTATTTATGTGTGGGCTATGTTCAGCAAATTTTATGATTTTTAGTGGTTCTTGTTTGTTGATACAGTTGGTGATGAATATGTGCCATTTTGGACTGGAGCCTCAAACAGCTCTTGATCAACCTCGCTTCAGAGTAGGGGTTTCGCTGGAAGGTCTCGACGGTACTCTGTCCCTCGAGGAAGGGTTTCCTCCAGAAACGATTGAATGCTTGTCAGGGATGGGGCATGTCGTTAAGAGTAACATCACTGGTACAGAGAGGCAGGAGTTTGGGAGAGGACAAATAATTACCAGAGGCGACTGGTGGGCTCAGCCTGGAGGTATACAGTCATCCAATCCTAAGGTACTATGGGCAGGCTCAGACCCTAGAGCGGATGGCATGGCAATCGCATTCTAGGTATTTCTGCTGCTCAGGCAATGTCTTTCGTGAAAGATGTTTCACTAAGATGTGAATTCTTGACGGTGCTTATAGGTCTATTAATATCATGATTTAGTCAGTTTATACAATAAAGTGATAATTGGTGCTGTTAGTGTGTTTATGTAAACATCCAAACTTAATCAACTGGTAAACAGCACTTATATTCAGTTATGTAACACGACTGAATATTGTATGAACTATGATTGACATGAAATCAGTGATTGGTTATTGATTACATATTTTATGATCACCTATTGTGATAATATATAGATACATCATGCCTAGATAAACAAGTTAGTTACAGGTTGACTTCTATATGATACTTGAATCACATGATTTTACATTGATATAAAGCTTACACTATTCGGACATTTTTTTGGTTTTTTTGCTTGTGGAGTTTATTTTGGGGTTTTGAAATTTTACCCAAAAGTTACCTCAATAGTGACCTCAGCCTTGTGTCATTTTTTCTCATACTTGTGTGTGGCATATTAATAAGCAATGACACCACACATAATTTTTTTAGTTGCATAACTGCTTGGTTTAAGTACTATGTAATGGACATGTAGTCATTTTCAACATTTCTTTTACACATTTTGTAACATTTTTTTTGAACAGGATTAATTTACAATTCAGCTTCAGTTGCTTTTCATGAAACCTATGTCTCTATGACTGGAGATGTTTACATTCCAAACACATTATAAACAAAAAATGCAAATTATTTATCCATACTGTAAACAATATCTTAAAAGAGACTTTGTCCTTTCCAAAGAACAAAATGCTAGAACCCATCAAAGAAATTATTCATGAATCATAAAATCTATACCTACCAAGAAAAATTTGTATAGATGGTAGTATGTTATTTATTCCAACCAAAGTAACAATTTCTATTATATCAACATCAGAAATAACTGTACAAATATAATCAGGTTTCCAAAAAATCTCTCTTTTTTTTCTAATATTCTTAATGCTCATTATCATCTAAACCACTATAAATTAATTGTTATTTACTGTATACACATTTCAAAGTGCCAAATAATTTGATCTCTTAAAGAAATGGCAGTGGTTGATATTAGCACTTACATATTTATGGAATTATGTGTAATTAAGATCAATTTACAGTTTTGAGATCTCATATTTTTTAATCTTCAGTACTATATTAAAAGTCAAATCATATCCTGAAAGGTTATTTCATCTTAAACATGACTATACTTACGTCATGATGTCAATTATGTGCAACAGTTTCTAAGAAAATCTTTCTACTCTAAATTTCTTAATAACAATTTTGTGTACAATGTTAAACATTATGTTTAAGTTAACATTATGTATAACATTATGTACACACATTTCAATTTGCCAAATAATTTGCCAAATGATATTTTTAAAAGATTATTACATCTTAAACATTTCCATACTTATTTATTTTATGATAAGCAATCAATAGTTGCAACAGTACCAGCCCAAAGTTTTCCAGTATTTTGTCTTTATTAATCACAAGCATGCCATGTTAAGCATCTGATAAAAAAATGGTCTTTTTTAACTTATTTATTAAAAATTAATTCATAAATAGATACCTTTATAGCAACTCTATTCCAGCTTTCATAATGATAGAAGTCAATGGTGATATTTTATTACTCCTGCCAGCAATGTGGTCCATTGGTTTGAAATTATTTTAAAATATCACATTTTATCACATTATCACAAGGTCCCGAGCTCGAGTGACTCTAAGATTAATGTATGTCGTCCAGCTACAGAGTTGTTGACAAATGACAATTCATAATCATGGACATTAAATATGAATCTAAGAGACTGACTTCGGTCAGCTTGCGGCTTTGATAAGCCAATGATGGCTTCTTCGCGAGTTCCTGCATGCAGGAGGATCCAAAAATACATACATACATACATTTGGATGCAATAAACACAATAAACATAGTTGTCACAGTACTTGTCACATGACTCTCCTTCCATGATGTATGTTAATACCAATCGAGTATCAAGTATCCTTCCATGATGTATGTTAATACCAATCGAGTATCAAGTATCCTTCCATGATGTATGTTAATACCGATCGAGTATCAAGTATCCTTCCATGATGTATGTTAATACCGATCGAGTATCAAGTATCCTTCCATGATGTATGTTAATACCAATCGAGTATCAATTATCTTTCCATGATGTTTTTTAATACCAATCGAGTATCAAGTATCCTTCCATGATGTATGTTAATATCAATCGAGTATCAAGTATCTTCATGTTAATGCCCAGGTGAACACTCTATAGGAAGTTTGTATCCCGATTGCAACTTTTAGAAAGAGATACTAAATTGTATCAGGGTCATGAGATGGGACAAGTAGATGACTGAGATGGCTTTTTAACAGCTTACTGATACTTTTTATTCCATTCTGAAGGCAAAAGGAATGTATGTGATGGTGTGTGTGTCTGTGTGTGATACCTTTGCTTGTATATACATTGATTACTCAAAAGCTATATGGTGAGTGTACTTCATATTTGGTGTGTGGCGGCACCTTGTGTAGTACAAGAACCATATTTGTTTTCTGTAGAGGTGAAAGGTCATTTGAGGTCAAATGTCGGAAAAACTTTGAAACACTGCAACTGCAAAAGTCAAACTTCAGATTTACATCATACTATGTGGATCCACCCTATGGAGTACAAGATCCCTATCGTTTTCTGCGGAGGTCAAAGATCATTCAAGGTCGACAGAGGTCAAAAGTCTGAAAACCTTGTAAACACCAACTCCGAAAGAATGTGGATCCATCTTATGCAGTACAACTTGAGCCCCATTGAGTAAGGACCACTCTGTCTCGAGTGTTGTAAATGCTTTCCAAAATGTGTCGGTTCTTAGCAGTTAATGATATCATTACAATACTTCAAAATTTATCCATATTGTGTTAGTTTTGTATGAATGAGAGCGGCCTCTATAGACACGCCATGATTCTCGTGGGGAATTTTTTGAGTTGTCAAACTGTGTGTATGTGTGACTATGTCTAGTATATACCTACTTGGAACAGCGTTAGTTTCTGTTTGGTATAAAACAAAAGCAAGAAAATCAGTCGACGAAATCCTTCCCTGCATCATGTCACCCTCATTCCCATCTGAAAATGGTTCCCATCAAGTTAACACATCACCGTGTATATGCATCAGCTACTTACACCGACTAA
The DNA here is from genome assembly GCA_000934455.1 of Apostichopus parvimensis. NCBI lineage: Eukaryota > Metazoa > Echinodermata > Holothuroidea > Aspidochirotida > Stichopodidae > Apostichopus > Apostichopus parvimensis. Next base: position 24,288 of record KN886550.1, read on the forward strand.
TGCATTATTGTACAGTGACATATGAATGTATGGTTTACTATGGAAAACCGGTATGTCTGGAAAGTTCGTACGGAGAGCCAAACGTTCCATAAATGTCGAAAAAGAAAGTGAAGTGTCCAATTCGATATCAACATGTTACAATTCGATATCAGCATGTTACAAT
>KN886550.1:32364-46082 GCA_000934455.1 Apostichopus parvimensis
AAATGAAACAACTTTTCTTCAACCTCATTTGAAAATCCTCTTCGGAAACGCTTTCAATTTCTAAGAAAAAGGAAGCTATCATTCTTTTTGTCACGGCAAAAGAGCATAGATTTTGAATTTTGAATGAGACGTTATGCATTTAATCACGGTATGACGTCATCCGTAATTACAGACAGGGTAAAGATCATTTCTGCGTCACTATGAACGAGACTAAACTTATTCAGTGGAGGTCTATGGGAAGTAAGCTGATGTATTTGAATCAGGTACCGGCTATACAGGGGATCAGTGCGTTTGCGTGTGAATGAATTGTTTAGGCTTCGTATACGTGAGCAGTGCGTAATACGTACTAGCCTTGCTCGGAAAGACTTATTCGTATTGTACATTCGTTCACGAAGTGAAGGACTTTATCCCGGTAATTGCATGTTTTGCAGCTTCTGTATGTTGCAATATGTTTTTTAAACCTAATATAGTCGAAACTTTTTCAGAAAGTAAAATTTCAGAATTCGGTATAGGCCTATTCTGTAACTTAGTTTTAATAAGAACATATACCAATAACTAAATTACGATATGATCACTACGGTTTCCATGTGTTGCATTTGTTCAATGCATGTATGGTTGAAGTTATCACTTCCTACACAGTGGTGTATAATGATAGTAAAGACCATTTTGGCAGTCGCAATACCCAAGAACTGTACAGCATATATAAGGTCACATCGTTGAAAGTATGACAAACGTCACTAGCCATGTATTGGTTTATTTCGCGCTATCTTCAAACGATTATACGAGGATAAATTCCCCACTGTAACCTTGCCGGTAGCAATGCTCCCAGCATTAATATGAGAATTTACACATCACTTAAATTGAATAACTTAACTGCTTCCGTTCGTAATTTCATTTTATTGCATGAGGAAAAACTCGCAAGCTGTCACACGAACACATTTTTCAACAGTTGTTTTCTCGTCGCTTCTGTCGTTATAAACTACAATTTTGTACAGCCTTGTGGTTACTTTAATCAAAATCGGTGTTTGAAATTGGCCTTATTGAAAGTAAATTGATAACAAGGCTACGATTTCACGTAGTACAGCCAGCTATCGATAATAAATGAGAATATGCTGTAAACTAGTTGGTTATTTATATGACTGTTACACATCTCGCTCAAAATAATGACTATAGTAACAATGTTCTTGGTCAACTCTATGATGTTTTCTTCTCGTCCAAAGTATCAATTAGTTGTTGGCTGAAGAACAAACCCACATGTTAATAGTTTTCTTGCATGTGGCGTAAATATTCAGTTGTTCAGAAGTGTATGCGCACAATGCATAGCTTAACACCGACGAAAGTCATTTCAGGTGACTTGACTTATGTTAAGAATTCGTTATCATTTGCTTTGTTAGTTAGGATGTTCCAATTCTTGCTACTGCATGTTATACAATTTTCAGCCTGAAGTTATATATCGAAAGATTATTTATAATGTCAAATAGAAACAAGCGACTCGAATTTCCCGAAAGAAGTTACGTCAGAAAAAGAATGTCAGTCTTTACATTTATTTTGCTGTTTTCCTGCAGCGCTTAATATGTTTTCTGGTCTGTTTTCCTATTTTCTAGAATCATCTTAATCCGTTGCCGAGTTTTGCAGTCGTTACTATACAGCGCTAATGAGCTTGTATCCATACGTCATCTCGAAGAAATCAGATCCCGGAAAACACAACACTGAAACCGAGACGACTAAAACACAACAACGATAGCATGGTTTAGTGTCCACAGAAGCCCTTAGCGTGTACTGATTAATTACATATTTCGGAAGCGTTTGACAGGATGTTTGCAATTGAATAAGCTGAAAGCTGATATGGCGGCCACTCAGACAGTTACCGGCACAATGAGTGTCGCTAACACGGTCAACGATCAAATAAGTGGAGGGAATTACCTTTCGTCTAACTCACCCGCCAAACCGGCCAGGCAGTTGTCCGATCCCAATCACAACTGCCTACAGGAACTCAAGGACGCCTTATTACCAAAAATGATTGAAGTGGACCAAACTGTGACGTCAGAGAAAGCAACAGACAACAGTAACAGCATCGTGAGTAACGGTAAGAGTATAGCAAACGGTACGACAGAGACTAGCAAGAAATGTGACTCTCGAAAACTCTTCAAAGCTCAAAGTTTTAACGAACTCCTCGAGGAGGAAGATTTCTTATTTCTTATGTTTCATCATTTTTCCGTCCCTGCGAGAAGTTTGTTAACTTTAGTGTGTAAACAATGGCGGACAATTCTCAATCAGCCATGTTTCTGGAGAAGTGTGGCGCCGATACTTCATAAGAGAGACTTGTACGAGGATGGCATTGATGGAAGTAAAGAATTTACATCTCTGACCACCTTTGAACTCCGAGAATTTGAATCAGTTTGTCTGGTGAGTGTCTCCGATATGGACATCTGCGAATTCATTGACCATTGTCCAAAGACCAAAAGAACATTGAAGGCTATATCACTGCGGCGCTCAACAGTTACCGACGCAGGCTTGGAAGTCATGCTCGAACAATTAGGAGCTGTTTCTTCTCTTGAGCTAAGCGGTTGTAACGACTTCACCGAGGCTGGACTCTGGGCAAGTCTTCAACCCCGACTTGTATCTCTTAGTATAAGTGACTGCATCAATGTAGCAGACGAAAGCGTGGCAGCAATTGCACAGCGGTTACCAAACCTCCAGGAATTGAATTTCCAAGCGTACCATGTCACCGATGGCGTCTTGGGATGTCTGGTGGCGCTTCGCGGTGGTTCCCTTTCGGTTTTGAGATTAAAGTCTTGTTGGGAGTTGACCAATCAGGCAGTGGTAAACCTTGTTCACTGTTTGCCACAGTTAACTACACTGTCTCTCTCGGGATGCAGTAAGATCACGGATGAAGGCGTTGAAATGATTGCAGCTAATATGAGTAAGCTAGTCAGTCTGGACTTATCATGGTGTCCACGAATCACTGATGCAGCCCTGGAGTATGTGGCGTGTGATCTCTCGAAGCTGGAGGAATTGACCTTGGATAGGTGAGTTTATAGAACCGCATTATTTAATATTACCGGGAATACCATGCAAACTAATGATTAGAATTCCTCCGAGCGAGGCACAAGGACACGTCGTAGGATTTCTAGATTATAGGGAAGTAATTTCTTGAATTAAAGGCATTGAAGACTCGCCCCAAAGCGCGTGCCGCGCTCTGAAAAAGTTAACTTTCCGTTGCTTGCAAGGGAAGTTTTCTGCTTGTCGCTACAAAATGCAGACAGTAAAGAAATGTGATACCTTGTTATCTTCAGCTGGACCTGAGATATCCATCGCTGTATCGTTTGTACACTGTGCTGTGGGTATTGACCGCAGCTGTATGTACTGACTGTACACTAGTGTCTGATTACCGAAGGTAGCAAGCTGTGTGCGTATTTTCTGGGATCGATGGTGGTGTCTAACACTTCTGTTACACCTCATTCAAAACTAGGTCAGATTACCGGCATGAGACGTTTTTTTTTTGCGCGAGTCTTCACACTCTTCGAGGAATAGGGAACAGGGTTAACAGAACATAAGCTACACGCGAAAACACATGCACTATACCTACTATGTGATGTAAACGTGGCGTAAGTTCATAGGAGAGTGGGGGTAGTGGGTCGGGGGAAGGGGTGATTTATGACGGGATACAATATCCGAGTAAAGGAGTTCACTACACTGTACTTCATGCATCAGAGCACATACATGAAAGGAGATTAAGGTAATTTGAACTGTCACATCTTCAATATGAAAGAATTCAGTATGCCGTACACTATGACTGAAGGTTTACTGTCCAGTATACTTAGTCCAGCACAACCCCTCCCCTTCCCTTCCCCACCACACACACAAAACCCACACAACTATCTTTAAAGTCTGTCAAGTCTGTAACGTAGATTATTAATGAGATATAATGATAATGCTATATACAGTTTGTGCTATAGCTGTATATTTACTTCTTCTTGTCAAGATATGACCTTCCGAGCAGTATGGAACGTCGGGGTGAATTAATAACTTCCGAACGATTCAATTAATGTGTTCTCAACATAGAATGACGTGAAAGGGGATAATTATTGACACGTTAATGTGTTTGCTATATATACTATTTACTCATTATTCGATGCCTCTATATCTAACTGGGAGGTCTATGTGGTTATTATTCCAATTATCCAGATTAGTGAGTTTTTAGCCCTTTTATCTAATCATGAAATATTGCGTCTCATATCATTAAAGGAGCCATAAATTCAACTATCATATTTACTTATAAGACAGCTCTTTGTGACGAACAACTCCCCTCAACTATATTTATATATTTATTGATAAATAATTTAAAAGCAGAATTAATCCCTTCATAGTTTTTTATCGTGAAATGTTTTTATTTTATTTCTTAAAGCCATAATAGCACTAATGCAATCGAAACCACGCACCGTAATTTATGCCTGCATGTGGATATTCAAAACTATATTAATAATATTAATACATACATTACATTTGACTATTTGATAACTAGAAGCAATGCGGTACGTTTCCACTCCATCCAACTATTTTGTTTTGATATATACACAGAGGAGTTGTAATTTAATATATTCAGACATATTCTCTAAGTGAGACAAGAGAGCCTGCTATGTATAGCGACTGTCTACTGAAGACAGCATCATGCATGTGCCGTGTTTAATATATTATTACTAAATCGTCTGGAAAGAAGACTCCTCAAAGCATCTCTACATACAGAGGGTATCACTGACATGTTATCATCAAGTACTTTATGCTTGTCTATTAGATTAGTCAAACCACGACTGGCATGTATCCAGCAAACCTATACTCATGCTTGGTTGTTGAAGTATATATACGGCAGGTTCCTACGTAAGCTTTCAGCAGAAGTGACGTCAAAACTTGTGTGTAGGCGATGAACATTAATCATCTCCACACAATGCCGATCCAAGTCACCTACAGTTAATGGCCTGGGACTGTCGCGATTGAGGCCGCTGAGTTCGCAAAGATGGCTATCATCTTATTATCCTCGGGGCTGTATCGGTATCGTCAATGTAGGTCACTTCCTCTCTTACTTAAGATTAAAATCGAAAACAGTAGGGAAGTCAATAGCCAGCTAAATTATATGCATACAGTATCCTCTGTGTAAATGCTATTAAAGAAATTTGATTATATCAAATTACTTTGTTTACTCAAATGAAAGCAAACACAAGCCCATACCGTAACCAATAGCGACTGAGCCGCGACTGAGCCGTTTATATTTTCCTCTGATGACAAATACGAACACAAGATTTACAACATGATATTAAGATTAACCTGAAAATAAGAGATATACATTTCAAACCAGATGAAAGCAGTTATTTATTTATTGATATTTTTTTATAAGTTTATATTTATTTCAAAGATGAACAACCTTTTTTCAGGATTTCTTCTTTTACTTTGTGAAACAAGAAGTTAAGACCATGTTGTATCCACATCATGTTAATACAAAACACACTTTAACGAAGGGTCTCCTAGAATATACGATATCAGGTCCCCTGCTTTAACAAGATAAACAAGAAAACGAATTGTGAAAAAGAATATTTTTGTAAAACTTGAAATATTTTAAATAAATACGAAGCCATTAGTTACCGTACAGGCTAATATTAAAATAATTAATATTATAGAAAGATATCAAATATAGGTTTACAACGGTACCATGAGAAGTACAGCACGCTTGACATACAATATTTATTATACCACCTTACTGTCAACCGTAAAATTAAAACTACAACTAAAAATACAACGTATCTGATTCCGTTTAATACGATTTATAACGCAATGCTTACAACTATATGGCCTTATACTACCATACTTATATACAAATATGGCCGTCCTTATCCTGCTTATAACTATGGCCTTTCTTATCATACAAATAAGTTGACTCATTTTGCCACTCAAGTGCAGCAGTTTTCGAATCCATATAGATGAGATGAATAATTCCCGCTACACAATGCTGCATTCCATCTATGGATGGTTATACAAACTACATCATAAAACAAACGCATACTGGGCAACTCCAGAAATAAAATAAACCTTTAATTACAAGAAGTGCTATAGTGAATAAAAATCCTATACACGATACTTCTAATTACTTCAGTGGCAAATTTAGACAATGAGAATCTCTTAGCGGAATTAGAACATGGAATATTCTCGTACGATACAGCATCTTGTCGTGCATGCGTGGGCTTAAAAAGGTGGCAAATACTGGACTGCATTTTGTGAGGCCTATATATATATATACGCAGTATACCGTTGAATATATATGCTGCTAAAGCGGATGTTAACAAACTCCGCATACATTGAGCACGTTATCATCTAGTATATGATATCATATCGAAGGATCAGTTATGGTTTTCTTGAAATAATTCACATCAAACATTAATATGTTTCTGATGTATAGAGGCATCCGGAACAGTATAAAGGGACTATATACAGTATTAATGATGGAATTAATGAAAGTATTTATGATGGATTAATGATGGAAGCAATAACAAGTATACAAGGTTACATAACCATAATCATAGAAATAAAGGAGGCCATAACTGACGTCGAAGGATTCAAAAAAACATGGCCGAATTGGACGGTCACATGTACACAGGCATTTCTTTTCCCTGTTATAGAATCAAACATTTCTAATCTTATAGATTAACAACATTACGGCACCGTTTAGTGCGTAGGAGGAGTAGGAGGAAGAGGCTAAGTCGGGTGAAACAAAGAAAATGAAAAACAAACCTGCAGCTGAATATGATTATTAAGCACAGACACGTGATTGCAAACGTGACTGCGACACGTGTAACTGTATCTGGATAAATTAGTTTAGTGTAACTAAATAATAACCCTGTTTTTTTTCAATTAACACATGACTCATACCTATACTATTGAATTGTACGACAGATACCGCGCCTTAACTTGTTATTATTTTTTCTGTGGAAATAGTCGCAATTGCCTCCTTTCACATCATACTACAATAATTGCGGATGTTTTCAATAACAGACAACAGTACCGAACGCCAATATCGGCGTCGGCTTGGTTTCGAAGCATTCCCTAGTGTACAACACAGAGAAAAAGGGGCGACTTAAAACCATTTCGACAAATGAAATTTTCTACCCAAAATCCTTTTTTTTATTCCAATTCGGTACGCTTGGCTGTTTTCACATTTGGGATTATTTCTTTTTCAAACGCTTCGTCTAAAATGTTTTAGCAATCAAAATATAGTTTATTTATAGATGACGGCACAGACTGGAAAATAATAAATTATTAAAATATATCTAAATCATTTAAACTTAAACCTCCAGCGTGGAACAACAACCATGTCATTTTAATTTGTTTAACTTTTTACGCTATGAAGACCTACAAAAACAAAAAATGGGGGGAAAAGCTATTTTTATATCACGCTTTACGTAAATTGGGCTTATTCCTCATGTTAACACAAAAATGTTATCCTCTGATGAAATTATTTTTAATTTCGTTATTATTTGAGTTTAATAATACATATTTTCCTTTGGCAATAACGAACCCAACAAGGATTTTCGTTCTCACCAATGTACTATATTTATATTATAATGTTTATATTATATAAACTTACTGAGAAAGTTTACATTTAGTTTAGTAGAGAAACAAAGAATACAGCATATTTTGATAACTTTGAGTAAACAAGTCAACGTAGGTGAGCTCTCTTTGAACTTTGTACAAACTATGATGCTGAATTTTATAATGCTCCAAAACTTATGATTTAAAAAACATATAATCATTCAAAGACTATCTTCAGAGGGAGATTTCCATAGGTTTGTGTGGTTCAACTCTGGTTCAAATAATGTAGACAACGTTCATGATCAGTTATAATAAAGTTATTGTAAACATAGAGTGTATCACATAACTTGTAACTTGTACTCCCATGAAAGATGAATGTTGTAAACGAATTAATTAATGTGAATGTTGTACACGAATTAATTAATGAATGTTTGCAATAACATTTTCACCACAAATATGAGAGTATATCTCAGTATATATGATTCCATGCGTGCCATATCACTAATTATATGTATTTATGTTCATTGCCCTATATATGTGCGTTCGTGATGAAGCTGTTTGTCAATTGTAGTGAGGTCAGTTTGAGCGACCATTGTGCTGTACATTGACTCCATCAGGACACCGGTCAACGGGTAGGGGTGAGGGGGAGGGTGGGGGAATGGAGTGCATTCTGTTGTACGAAAGCTAATTCATAAAGTCATCATTTATCGATTAAAATGTCAAATTCGGAATACAACTGAATGCTATACACTTTATATTCGCTCATGTACTACCTATCGATTTGACAATTTCAACAATTGAATACTCATATTTGGTGATATTTTTTTTCTCCAGCAGTTTATACTAATCCCTTCGCTTCAGAAAACGGTCAATTATGGTCAATTTCGTTTACATTTTATTTAACAAGCGGTTATCCTTCTTTTCGTACGTCTAAACAAAAAGAAAACAAATCGATGTATCAATTTTGCCCATTGTTTTATAGACAAAATGCGTATTGTTCCATATATCAAATTATGGAATTACTTAACATACAGAGGAAGTCTTACAACCTTATTTAAAAAAAAACAAAATGTCTACTGACTCGAGAGATTATATATAACGACAATGTCATATTCAAAATGTGTTTACTGGTTGAACAGTATAACCATTGCACGGTTTATATGGTAGTTAACCTTTCAATGTTTGTGAGAGAATCTTCTGAAATCTACCCAATTTGACATTTACGAAACTGCAGTGTAAGTCTTTACCCGAAGCTTACAAAGCCGATATAGCCACACATTGACTTGTATAAAGGGTATTAATAGAATATTCCGCGGCGGGTATATCTGAAGGTTACAATATACGTAAAAGGGTATATCGTAAGCCTCATTAATATACATAAGAGACAATGGCAGTAAACAGTAATGAATAGTTTTAACAACTATATGCGTCAATTGGGTGCGCGTGTTATGGATTAGTGATATGGACGATTTCTAATTTACCCAACGACCTTAAAACCGTTAATCCAACTGTATTACTGTTTCATAGTTGAATATAATCACGATTTGATACTTTTGACGTGGACGTAAACAAGGATTGTTTATTCTTTCTCCATGCCCACGAGCAAGGCTAAAAACCCCCTGCTGTCGAGCCGTAATTAAAAATACGTGGGTGGAAAAAGCTAATGCAAGTTTTAAGAGTGGCAAATATGCACGTATACACTACTCGTTATGCTTGAACACGAGACAGATAATATCCCATGCCAGTATTTGCTTGCATTATGTACAAGTATTATAAAAGAAATAAATAAATAAACATAAAAATATGAAAATAAACAACAATTTGAAAGTAAAGCTAAATGTATAGCGATACAAAATAGATCTTACTCCTACTCAATTCGTCCCCTTTGTTTACGACATATTTTTCGTGTAGGCGTGATAAAGTTATATCTGTTTGAGCAAACAACTTTGCGACCCACCACTCCTTCCGAGAGTTCAAGCTGTTCAGGGTAAAAGTGGTTAAGTTTATAAGCTAGATTTTATCAGACTCTGTCCAAGATGATATTATATTTTATATTTTATATAATAAAACCTGGAGAAGTGCAGTATCTTCACTTCCAAACAACTGTACACTGCAGCATGTATTGTCTCTAATGCCATTTTGTTCATGAGTAGGCCCAAATAATGGGTATTTCAAATAATTGACATTAATGATTTATTCCCAATTTTACATTGGCATGCAATATAGTCACTGTAGTCTCTGAAAAAAAGGTTCAACAATTTTTGCTTTCGATGATAATCGTAACCTTTGCATTCATGATGACGTATATGTGTATGTGTGTGTGTGAGTGCGTTTGTGACGCCCAGCTTGTAAATACGTTATCTCAAGAAGGGAAGGTCAGACCAATTCATATTTTGTGTGTAGAAGTACCACATTAAGTACAAGAAGCCTATCGTGTTTGGTGGAGGTCAAATGTCATTGGGGTTTTACACCAAGGGTCAAATTGTGAAACCTTGTAAACACGATATCTCAAGAAGGGAATCATGGGCAGACCTCATATTTGGTGTTTAGGAGAACTACATTGTGTAAAAGAAGCCTACTGTTTTTGGTGGAGGGCAAAGGTCATTAGGGGTCATCAGAGGTCAAATTTTGAAACCCTTGTAAACATGTACACCTCACTATTCATGAAGAAAACTGCTCGTTACATCATCGAACCAAAAATGCATTTTTGCATTCTGATTAAACAAATTGAGCGAACCGATCGCAGTAGGAGAGGAGCTGAGGTTGTTGAGTTTCACACGACCATAGGTTATTTCTCGTATATCACTTATAATCGTAGAAAAGTATTAAGAACATGACTTAAATAGACAACATAGAGTTTATCGATGCTGTTTAAACGTTGTTTATTACGATGTCGTTTAGAAGATACCGTAGATACGTAGCGAGGATTTGTCGCTGTAAAGTCGCAAACGGGGACCTGAATCGGAACATTTTAGACCTAATGTTATAGTCGTCCATTGACATTGAACGGAGGGGCCTACCGTGAAAACGTACGGGAAATTCATCCATTAATATCTCAGCGAGACGACTTCACAGGTAACAGAAATACCACTCAGAATTCTTTAGATGTTATCATTATTACAACCATTCTGAAAGATAACTTTGAAAAACAGATTAAAAGCATCATGAAACAGGAAATTCGTTTCAAAAAAACGATGTCACTACGGATGCTGTGTAACGACATTTTAACAACGTGTGCACGTAGGTACGGTAATTCCATCGTGGGAAATTTCGAAATATGCGTAAAGCTGAGAGTTGCTCCATGCATTACGTCAAGGAAATAACATGAAGACTGCGTGTCACATGGAAACCCTTATGATGCCTTATGATGGAATAGTATCGGTGTGTGGGGGTTGAAGAGGGGGTCAAATGACGGTGTAACCAGGGAAACCTATAATTTATCCAATGAAATTTGAATAAATATATTCTAAGATTTTTTTTATATTAATGCCTGTTCTCGATGATTTGTTTTGGTTTAGATGATAATCGTAACTTTTGCATTCGTGATGGTGTATGTGTGTGTGTGAGTGCGTTTGTGACGCACAGCTTGTAAACACGATATCTCAAGAAGGGAAGGTCAGACCAATTTCATATTTGGTGTGTAGAAGTATCACATTGGGTACAAGAAGCCTATTGTTTTTGGTGGAGGTCAAAGGCCATTTGGGGTGACCAGACCAGATGATTGCGTTGTGACATGTCCTTGGGCAAGGCTTTTTATCTCCATTGCCTCTCTTCACTCAGGTGTATAAATGGGGACTTGCGAGGTAACTTGTAAATATAGTTATGTGCGCCGGTTTGTGGCTGCACCCTATGGGAAATCCCCCGGGGGACACGTGGATGTGGTGTCCCAGGAGAGATTAATTGAATTGTGCATACTTTTGTGTGTGGGTGTGACAAGTTACCAATGACCAGGGTTAAGTTGTAAATTCATGTGAGAGGGCCTTGGCCTTGAACAAGACTGTAAACCTTCAACTTTAAACTTTAATGATAAGAGAGATGTCGGCTGCCTCTTTGTCTTATAGTTTTGTAACAAGCTAGTGATTACCTAATGGTTTGAGATTACACTTTAACGCAGTTCGAAAGATGCCAACAGTACAGAAATTAATACAAGATACAAATGATGTGAAAGAATTGTTTTCATTATTCAAAGCCATTGTCTTTCAATGTATTTTTAGAGTATCTTTGTAGGATTTCAGACATTATAATGGTCTACTCCGGTGGGCAAAATTGATCTGTAAACAATAATGCTGGAAATTGTCTGCATCTCTAGGTCAAATTCTATACCTTATAGCATTTGGTTGACAAAGATATGAAACCTTTCAAATTTATTTTTATTTTGTGAAAACATCTGGCAGCGGCAGAGAGAATGACGCTAATTACGGCAATTCAGCTGAAAATGTTTTTGTTTTGCTTTATAATATATAGGTCACTTATTCATAGACCAAAGGTATCGCATTTTCAAGAAGGAATCAACAAAGATATTATACAAGTAAAGTATAAGGCTTTTAAAGAACATTTACCGGGATGGCATGCATCACAGACCGTTTAAATTGTGCACTCTTTGGAAGGATGGAAGATTTTGCCAGACTCAAAATGGGTTATATTCAATCAACTTTATCTCAAGCAAATTGGGTTCTCAAATTTTAGCTTGTGAGCCTTTTTTTTTTTTGCTTTCAGATTAATGTTACATCCATCACCTGCCCACCGGAATGCCAAATAGAATTTAAATTCAAAATGAAAAGTTACAACAACAAAAAATGCTTTCAAATGTAAAATGCATACTTTCATATACCTCAAATTTTATATAAAATTCAACAGTTATTATGTTTTAAAGTCGTGATTATAGTAAAAAAAGATCGTAATAATATGCCACGATTTGCCTTATAAAAGTTGTATATTTTGTATATATCTTGTCTTACATTTTAGATGCGTTCGAATTACCGACACCGGAGTGGGATTCCTTGCCACACTGGGCCGGCTACGCGCCCTCTATTTGCGATGGTGCTCGCAGGTACAGGACTTTGGGTTACAAAATCTCTTGCAGGTTCCTAGTCTTCGTATTCTCTCAGTAGCTGGTAAGTCTGAAATTATGATCCTTTCGCGTCCCACAGATTTCCACTATTTAAAGACATTGAAGACTCGCCCCAAACCGCGTGCCGCCCTCTTAAAATGTTTTAACTTTCTGTTGCTTGCAAGTGACGTTTTTTTTCTTGTCGCTACAAAATGCAGACAGTAATGAAACGTGATACCTTGTTCTCTTTTATCTAGACCTGAGATGTCCATCGCTGCTATATACACTGTGTTGTGGGTATTGACCGTAGCTGCATGTATTGACTGTACACTAGTGTCGAATTATCGACGGTAGCTAGCTGTGTGTGTATTTTCTGGGATCGATGGTGGTGGTGTCTAACACTTCTGTTACACCGCATTCGAAACTAGGTCAGATTACCGGCATTAGACGTTTCTTTGTGCGCGAGTCTTCACACCCTTTAAGGCGGAAAACGTTCAAAGGAGAAAACATAAATAAGAGAACGTTCTCAAGGATTTGTCGCAGAGAAACTACGAACTAGTAATTCAGCTCAACGGGAAAATCACCAGAACGACAAGACAGGGATGGAAATCACTATAGCATATTATACATGCAGGCAATAACATTTATCGAGAGAAATGAAAGATATAATCAAATAAAATGGTACCATCAATACCTATAAATATATGTAACAAATGCAAACATTGCCATCTGTAGCCTAACAAAATTGCAGTATGGTATACTGAGTGGGAATCAAGCAGATCAGAAGCCGTTATATTAATATATGTGGGCTTCTTTCGTCGCGAATAAGGTATGTTAACAAGGATTGCCCGATAGAAATCATGACGGCCTAACATATCTCTTTTAACACTGATTTATATAGAGAGGTTCTGAATTACATTAACACTAAAGAGGTACTACTTTCAGGCTAAAGCAATTTGGCTGTCTGGCTGAGTATTTACAAAATAATGATTAAGAGCAAAGTGTTAAAATGTTTCAACACAGTGTCAAGGTTTACCCAAACTTCCTACCATCGCATCGGTTTCACAATATTAGCAAAACAAATATGTGT
>KN886550.1:54893-78436 GCA_000934455.1 Apostichopus parvimensis
CCCCCCCCCCCCCCAATCACCAGGCTTTAGCTACGTCCCTGCATATAGGTAGGGTTAGGATTATAGGGTTTAGTCAGGGTAGTGCTGTTGACAGACATGACTGTACAGTAAAATGCCCACTTACAGATGTGCAGTGTTATATATAGTGGAGTGTTAGCTCAGTGGTTAACGCCGGTGCCTTTCAATCATAAGGTCCCAAGTTCGAGTCACTCCCAGATTAATGTATGTCGTCCAGTTACAGAGTTGTTGACAATTAACAACTCATAATCATGGACGTTAAATATGAATGTAAGAGACTGACTTCGGGCAGCTTGCGGCTTTGATAAGCCAATGAGGCTTCTTCGCGAGTTCCTGCTTGCAGGAGGATCTAAAAATACGTACATACAATACTAACATACAGATGTATCCATTTATCCATTTATCATACAAGACTGGAGTTAAGATCCTTGCAGATCTTTGGAAATTTAAGAACGTAATGATGACTCATGCTTGGAAAGGTTTATTTGCATCAATTTAATAAGGAAAGATCTAATCGATGACATCACACCTGTTTGCTTTAAGTTCACTTATTTGGTACAAACATCTCGAAAACGACAGGTAGAAAGTCAGTACAAACTTCACTTGCAAACTTAAATTATGCTTTATTTTTTATCATCAGCCTGCTAAATATGTATCCATGTAGACTATTCTCTTTAAAGCGTGTCTAATATATATCTAACGAAACGAACCCACGTGGGAGCCTCAAAGATTGCAAATTATATCGTTGCCTGTAATATTTCATCATCACATGCACTGTTATCTCAGGAAGCGTTCGATCAACGATGTTACTGGTGGGCCTCTCTGTCTATCGAAATAATTTGATTCGGTAGTGTTGAATATACAGCGTAAAGCTTTATCATTTCTTAATAGTTTCTTGATCTTTACTTGATTTACCAAACAAACACACAAAGACATGTTCAGATTCGACCCTACAATTTCTCCTCTTTCATAAACTTGTTGCGTATATACTTCGGCCTATTCCTAAAACATGTATGGAATAGCCAGCCGTTAATGTAGTGATAATGTAATCGACGGTGACGAGGCCGCCAAACAGGAAACAGTGGCAGGGTGGTTAGCAACGAAAATGTAATCGCGGTAACGAAGTCGTGGATCGTTTAGCAACGATAATGTGATCAGCCGTGGTGATTTGGACCGGGAGAAAGTGGCAGCGTTAATTAGCAGAGATAAAGAAGTCAGTCGCGCGGCTGCCAACCAGGGGACAGTGGCAAGGGGAACGTTAGCAACCAGAATGTAATCGGTAGCGAAGCCGTGGATCGGGAAACGGTGGCCGTGCATGGTTAGCAATGATGATGTGATAAGGTTACCTCCTTGAACGGCTTATTGCGATCGTTATTTTATGGGGCAGAGAATATTTTAGTAAGTATATGATAATTTTTGGTTGTTGAATAGGAAGGCAATGTGGTAAGAGAGTGGGTCCAGACAATGTCCAAAGAAGCTGAATACGAGAACAGCTAGACAGGAATGTAAATAGAAACAAACCCGTCGTAATTTAAAAAACTGCACAATTTTCTCTTTCAATACCGACGGGTGGTAACTGTGACATCTGAACTCAAACGATTCATTGAAATAAACCTAATTTTTATAAATGGATTCGATAAATCGAATAATGAAGGTTTTGTTCAGGAAATAGAATTTTCTTTCTTGAAATTGAATTTGGTAAACTGAATAAGGAAGCTCTGTACTAAAATAGATTATTCGTTAAATCAATTCGCTAACGATTAACGAACAACGGCATGGACGAGAACGGGAGGAAACTTTCAAAAAGATTTAATTTACGAATCAATTTTATTTTTGTAGGGCCAATTGTTGATTGGTTCGCTTCCTTTAGAACATTTCTTCCTATGTAATATAATCTCAGAGTCTGACAAGGCGAAACCCTGTGACATGCTTCCCATTGACAATCCACTGTAGTGCAATTCCGCCAATTTTGAGGGCGTCCGTCATCTTTACAAGCTTAACACAATCAGAAGCTCCCAAACAAACCATTTTTTAGGGATATGCGGGCACAGAAAGGCAGTTTAGGCACGAAGTATATGTTGATTTGCTACCAACAATCTAAAATTCTATCATCGTGAATTTACAAATCGCAAATACCTTATTTTTTTCCTCCAGAACTTATCAGCCCATTTAATAAGACTGATTAGGCTGTATAATTGATCAGAGAAACACAGGTGTCAGCTCCGCCTCATAAGCAACACAGAAATCATCACAAAACATCAGTGTTTTTGTTATGGCTGCAAGTAAACTGTTTACAATGTACTATACTTCAAACGTTTTGTGGTGACGACTTCAGTATCTGGATTACCCTGTCACTGATATTCTCTTAGACTATGCAGTCTCCTGATGGGGTAGAACTAGACCATTACTACGGGGGTACAAAAACCAACCCCCCCCCCACTTTATTCAATACCCACCTTACACACACACATATCATTGTAGCTAAATTGTACAAAACACACTGAAAACACCAAAACTTATCAAAGGTTGACCAAAGAGATACGTTTTTATACTTGTATTTGTACTTTTCATTCACTGACACAGTCACACTGTGATACAAATATGCTTTGAAAAAGAAAGAGAAACTTTCTTGTAGATCTGCTACCATCAACAACATCTAGTTACAACTGTCTTATGCAGGGATTCTTGTTGCCAGCTCCATTGAGGTTGTAATGGGCTTCTATAGCAGCCAGAAACAGCTTAAGTTTAGTGATTCCTTTCTAATCTATAATATCAACTGTAAAATGGATTTTCTGATGAAAGAGAAGGATATTTTAAACATCCTGGTGACATTTACGTTCGATTCCTATTTATTTGTTTTTCAGATAATAACATTTGAAGTAGACATGTCTTGTACCAATGTGAACTTGAAGCAAACAGGTGTGATGTCATATGACATCACACCTGTTTGCTTCAAGTTCACTTCTTGAAAAAGAACATGTCAACTTCAAATGTTATTACCTCAAAAACAATCTCTGTCAACTTCAAGGCATCACTAGTCCAGGTTGTCCTGCCAAGTGCAGCCATTGCTTGGCCAGGGCATATCAATACTCCAAGTGCAAGGCTTCACTTGTCATGAACATAGCATCACTTAGGCTTCACTTAGGCTACAGAAATACTTCACTTGTCATGTACATAGCATCACTTAGGCTTCACTTAGGCTACAGGAATAGTTCACTTGTCATGTACATCCAGTAGTAGCCCTTATTCAGGGAGGGTATAGCAAGTCTATATCTGATCAAGACATCACTTGTCCAGCTTATGGCAAGACTTCACCTCTCAAGTACCAAACATCACTTTTCAAGGGTATGACAAGATGTCACCTCTCAAGTACCAAACATCATTTTTCAAGGGTATGACAAGATGTCACCTCTCAAGTGCCAAACATCACTTCCTAAAGGTACTCCATATCTTCACAGCTGACAAGTGCAGAACATGACTTCTCCAGGTCAAGGTGTCACGGTAACGATTCATCCAGACCACTGTTGCAAGGCAAGGCATGCCTTTCTTTACTGCTGAGAGTTTTCCCTCAGTTGATATGAAGGAGAGCCTCGACTCTGTGCTCTGGAATTCTTCGTGATCAATACTTTTCTGTCTCACTTCGTAACGAGTGTGTGATCGTCAAGGATAAATTGATTCAAGTCCACCACGTCAGAAGACCAAGACCAGGTTCACTAATTGATCCCTAGATTAGAGAGTCATTGAAAGCGATACATTTAATGAAATAATTACAACGTTGAAAACCAGCATCTGAAGTTTGCTCTAAAGTACTGAATGCTTGGATAGAGGACATTATTCACTATACAAGTTTTAAACCTTACCTGAGAGAAACAAATCAGCTTTACCTTTGGCTGGATAAAACAGATAGCTTAAGAAGAAAAATAAAATGCATGATAACTTTTTAAAAGTATCAGACCATGCTATGCTCAACTGAATAATGAAACATTCAGTAACATTCATGACCTAGGGTAGTTTAAGAATAGAGCTGGCGAAATGGATGATAAAAGACCTGCCTTACTGTTAGAAACACCAAGAGTGTTGAAACAAGGCCTGTATGAGTATCAATAAGGTAAAAAAAGAAAAGGACTCTCTCTGATAGAAGTGTTTTAATTTCAGGTTCATACAAACTGACTGCACAATGAGAAGGAAGAGGTTAAAGCACACCATATGTGAGCAGGTGTGCATGGACAGATTTCATTTCACTGAAACAAAAGGGGTCAAAATTATATTTGTACATCTTCCAGCATGTTTCTTCTATCCAAGCAGAACAGATACATAAATCATCTGCATCAGTATTCATGTCCACATGACTTAAGGGCTTCCAATATTATTTCAAAACCAAGGGTTTAAGTGTACCATTGCCGTGTCTGAACCGTATTTAAAGGGATTGGCTGTCAACTACACATCAAGCTTTCAATCTTAATTTCTGAGTAACAAACCATCTGTATACAGTGACATGGCCATTCTGTTAACAATTCAGGCATCATCAGAGCCAATGAACTGCACCATGCTAATCATAATAATAGTGACACTCACCACAAGGCTGTAGGGTGACTTCTTTGGTTGGTTCTCCAGGAGGGGATCCTGTACGGGTTCTGCTAGGTCCTCGGGTCCGACGGGCGTAGTATCCACAAACACCTCATCCACTACCTTGAATCTGATTTCTTCGTTGATGTCCATAAATAGATCATGCGTGCCATCTTCAGACTCGTACTGCCACACCCACACCTGCTCTGTCTCATCGCTGAGTTACGATGACGACGTTAAAGAGAAACATGGCACAAAGGGATAAACTGTAATTTACACAAAAAGGCTTCAAACGATAAGAAAGATCTAACCATCATCATAAACTAAATTATGGAATACTAACACCTTCAAAGATTTTATCTTTCATACCTTAATTCCCTGAATGTGTTTAAGAGATATCAGTTTTTACAAATATGACACCCCCCCCCCCCTAAAAAAATGAATTCTTAATGAAACATTGATTTGTGCTTGCTTGAACTTCTGATAGTTTTCTTTATTCTGTAATGTTTTCGTAGTTTCCATTGTTAGATGTGCTATTTAGCAAATATTGCAGTTTGCTGGTAAACAATGAAGACATTCTAAAACGTTACTAACACATTGTTTTGATATAATGTTCACTTCTGGGTGGTTTCTACTGTAACAAATTACAATTTCCCACTGTGGAACACACTCACTCTCTTTGAGATCAAACCATGCACATTCTTCATTTATCAGCCTATTTCTTAATATAAAAAAATATGCTAATACTATATTTAGAGCTGTATAAAGCAGTACTATAGTTTGAGCCATTTGAGCCATCTTCTTCTAGATACAGTTTTACCAATAAAAAATCCCCCCACATACACATACAAACAGTGTGCACCTTATTATTATTTCACCCAACATGCATCATAAGCAACTTGCATTGTTAACAGGTATGTAATTTCCATGATGTAATTTCCCAAACATTGTTCCACAAATCTAGTTTTTCAAGGAAGTCAATGCTGTGGTTTGGTGTCAGAAGATCTCACATTAGTACAATTCAACATAGTGAACGGAAAGGATACAATCTGGAAACTTGTTGTAAAGAATCAGGAGGTATGAGAATATCATCAAAGAACCCTAACGACACTGAAACAAAAAAACAATAAAAAAATAGGTATTTGGTTTTGCAATGATCATATCCAACAAGTAAACATGATTATGATATATGACATAGTTGTAAAGTCAAAGTAAATTGTAAACTAATTCAAAGATAATACGATCGGGCTAGCTACCCTACAGTATCAATTATTTGTTATTTACCATTTCATAGCCAGAGTTTGCTTAATGGCTTGACGTTTTGAGGTACTGTGGTGTGGGTCACTAACAATGCAAAAGATGAAATTGTTAGAAATGCTCAAAGTAAGATAATACTAAAGAGTTGGCCTCTAGAGTAGACAGAATTACACCTTCCAAAGTAACCTACCATGCACACCTTCCCTGCTACAGCTTCGAATACGACCTACCAGGATCTCTTCGATGAACGGGCGGAAGACGACATATCGGAAGTGTACTTTGGTGTGTGACGCTCCATCGCCAGGTATCACATGTGAATCATCTAATTTAGTGATATCATGTAGAGCTATACACAGCCCAACATTATGCACCACCTATAAGGCCAAGAAAGACAAATCTATATCAGAAGTTATTTTAAGTAAAATGTTTGCCTTATTGTCATCCATCACACAAATGAATGAATAAAACAATAGAACAACACAGAGACACAGGCCTTTACCTTATTGGCCAACTTCTTATGCAGCTCAAACTTGATGGCATCATTCAGCTTCAGGTGAAAGAGCCAAGGCTCAATCCTCACTGTATCAGTCATCTCTGCTAACACAAACATTACTGAAAAAAATTAAAGAAGAACATTGTTTAAATTTATGCTAGAAGGGAGCATCTTATTAACTACACAGAACAATCAGCTTTCTAAAGTTACTCTTAATGTTTGCATCATTTAGTATGGAATAAAAAAGTAAATTGTAACTCCGCTAAGAGAACATTTACACGTACAGTGAACAATATTACCAAAAATGACTGAATCAGTGGGATAAGTACATTACAAGTGCAGGGTATTTTTTTAGGCTATATCAGTTATGCAAAGTTCTGCTGACGTATTGACAAAGCATTAATTACAGAACATATACATAGTCTATCAAACATTATAATATTCATGATCCATATGGAGAAGGGTTGGTAATAAATACACACAATAATAGCAACAGAATGGGTGTGGCTCATATCTGTTTATGACATTGTAATTTAGTAGCTCGAATTCCTCACAGCATTCTGTGAGATGACTTTGGGGTCTTCATACCCTCTCCCACACAACCTCTCCACCCCCCCCCCCTTGTTCCAATCCTAATTAAACAAAAAATAAAGAAAAACATCCTCACGAAATTTTAAAATGTTCTGATCAACACAAATCTAAAACTTCCCATGGCCTTATTTATTGTGGTGAATACTGTGCAAACCCAGATAGTTTAAAACTACAAGAACAAGTTTACACTAAAGTCGCCATACCATTACACAGATTACAAAAGGCCTAAATTAAATCAAACGAAGGAAACACATTCACAAATAACGCCTAGGATGTTAACCGTGCTTTGATTCAACAGTTTAGATCAGGTGAATTGTCCAACATTTTCGCGGAATGGCTACCGCTAGTAATTAGGCTACAGTCTTCCTATACATGTGTGAGTTTGGCGAGGCCTAAGAATATTATGAAATAATATGCAGAGCGTGGACGTTATCCTACATAGGCCTTTACAAAGAAAATATCACAAAACGTATATGATAATTGAATAAAATACCAAATTTTCATGGAAACAAACGAAATTAAATCTTATCGTCGATGGTTTCGTCGCTTCGATATAGCCTCGATGTTGTGAATTGTTATAGTGCGGTGCGACCGGCTCATCTATGGCAAGCCAAACGTACGGGAGGAAATATTTTCCTGATAGGTAATTCTTCCACGCCCACACTTGCGTTCGATGAATTTGTAGGGATGAACTTCGACTGCTATTTTAGTTATGTTCGTCAATATATGTTTATCTATTATAAAGCACAATAATATGTCGGTACGCTAAGTTAACCGTGCCTAGCATTCGATATAAATGTACCACTTGACCTAGCTTATGTGTCAAAAGCTCGGATTCATTTATTGTGGAAATTCTAGTTCACTTGTCCACAAGTCATAAGGTAATGATCTAAGTTTATCAACAAATCTAGACTTCAACCATGAGCTGTTAACTACGGTTTAATCCGATTGCTCACAATTTGGCCCGGTATGGTATACATGCACTTTAAAGTGCACTGCGGTTAACAGTGGCCAATTTGGTCAATGTACGGAGCTGACTGGAGTCTGGCACAGCCATGCAAAAGCCTTGTCGGACTAGTGCGACAGTATACCAGGCTACTGCTAAGATGATAAACTCATGTTAGCCCCTGGACCTCGTCGTGCAAGTATGAATTTAGTATACACTGAAAAGGAACACAGACAACTAACGCTGTCCCCATTTCTCAACCCCGAAGCACTCAAACAAAAAGTGAAAAGGTGGCCTCAACTTAACATTCTTGCACCGATAATACATGCACTTTACCTTTTCAAATGTAATGATCGGTCATCTTTAGCTAGCTTGTTGCTTTTGCATGTGTTTTTTGTCCAGGCATTTAGATTTCAAAGCTGCTAATGTTGTTTGCAAATTGCTCCGGCGTTCAGTAGAAAAAAAGCACGAGGGAGGAGGCAGCAAATCCCCATCGGAATCTGTACTCTCATTTAAAGGCCCATTTAATTTGCTGCATCTCTCCTTGCTAGGTCACTTTCCCCAGCCCCAGACACCCGATAAAAACGGTTCAATTTAGACGAATCTTTTATTGTTAACCAGTTAATCAACTTGGACGGTTAACCGGTTATTGGAAACCGAATTGTTCTTGCATGAACCCCCCCGCCACCCACCTTTCTCCTCTTGATTTTTTTCTTTTACGATCGTCCATGAGTCCAAAGTAGTGCGATTTACCACAAAATATGTATGCCTTATCCCAAAATGTCGTTATTTTTTATCACAATTTTTCAGTTGCATTACGAAATTTGTATCTTGTATTACACAGTTCGGAGGTTTTATCTCAAAATGATAACGTTTTACCTCTAAATTATGCCACGTACGTTTTATCACTTAATTTAGACGTTTTTTTTATCTCACTATTTCGATATTTCAAGGCTCGCAATTTTGAAGTTCGGCAAAATGTTGACGTTTCATGTCCATATTTTGATGCTTTATCTCCAACTCGAAGTTTTATCTCAACGTTTTAAGATTACCTCAAAACTTTGACAATCACCTCGAAATCTCGACATTTTGAGATGTATTACACCATGCACCGAAGGTGACAATATCATGGTCACCTCAATTTGGTTGACCCAAATTTCGTACACTGCAAGTTCTCAAACAAGTGTTAGTATTGATTTGGTTCGTGCTCATGACAAGATCAAAGGTATATTGCCCTTAACAACCACAGGTAGTATTTTAAGAATCATGGAAACATGTCGATATTACAAATAATCCTGAAATGACTTTGAATAAAACCTCCTCCTTTATTCCACGTTACATAACCATTATTTCTTGAAACTTCCGAGAGAAAAATTAAACTTCCCAATATCACCCATTGATAATTTGAAGCCTCGAGTAAATATGATATTTCTTATTCGATTTTTGATAATTGTTTGCAGTATCTTGAAGTATCATTTGGTTATTACTTCCCTGGGCAACATTACACCGTCCCGTGCCACCTACGCGGATATCCCCATATGAAATGGCGAAGCAATGGGGTTCGTGTCGTCCCTCAAACCTACACTGGTTGAGCCTGTTTGAGTAGCACTTTCACAGTACCCTCGTTTCATATCAAGGATGTAAAATTTATCACAAGCAAATTGTGTGATTCGTTAGTCACTAAGGTCTAAAAAATTAAGTAGGCCTATTCGATGACCCCAATTTTTTTTGGCCAAACGGTGAGGGTTTGGATATAAGGCAATTCGGTTGTAAAATTCCACACCTGGGCACGAAGAACGTTGACTTTGCGTCCCACACAAAGCTAGCTGCAATCTCGTCAACACATCAAATATTCACGTACTGGCGCGAAGTGTCCGTGCTCATGCTCATCACCTCCAGCTGCTGATAATGCTATTATGAGGTAAATTATGCAATACATTGCACTGGTTTATTAGGTCTACGCGTACACGTCAAGAACATTCTTATCTTGAAAATTTCATATTTATCCAAGCCATTAGCTTAGACCTAAGCCCTCAAATCGTACAGTAAGCACAAGTTACTCATATTTATCCTAAGTCTAGTCAGTGGTAATAGTAATGGTAAAGGCCTAGCCTACGTAGCTAAGTGTTAGTAACTAGCCCAGGTAGTTGCAGGGATATACGCAAATATTACGAACATGAACGCTCAATTCATTTTCGGTCAAAATATCAGAGTAAGGGAAAGAAATATACATACACATCCCACTGAACAAAACAGATGAAACATTTAAAATTTCCTGCAAATTCAATCAAAAAATTGAGATGGGAATAGAAACTGCTGCTCATAAATTTAGAAGTTTATACAAGGAATTAGGATGTTATTTTAACTTATTTGTGAAAGTGCCAAGTCACAATGCTAACGTTGTGCCTATGTTACATAGGCTAATTAGTGATCAACGCCTAAACACGTTACTAACTCACAATTAAAAAAATGTCAGAAAGAAGATGAAACAACTTGACTGTCAAACAACTGTGTAAGTGATATGGAATAGGCTGTCAAAATTTGTGTTGGTCTAGCCTAACTTGTTGGGCTACTGTAGCTGGGTAGGCCTATACAGCGAACCAAAAATTGACATTGCAAAAATAAAATTGTTGATGCTCAGTGCCAAATAGAATTATTCTTGTGTATTGGCCAGATATTCAATTTGACTGAAAATTGTAATATTGATGCTTGTAAATGAATGATTTGGAACAAACGTCTGACAATAGGTTAGCACAGTAAAAATGACAGGATGTGAAATTAGTGGCAAGTTCATAGCCACAATTAATAGATACATTTAGTCTTGAGACTTAAATTGCCTCAGATTATCAAGTTAGCCTTTTTTCTTAGCTTAAACATATTTTATTCCCTGGAACTGCAAAAGCAAAGAGCCCATGACATTATTCAAAATATTGCTGTCACTGCTACTATATATTTTAATATTGCACTTATGGATCAAATAAGTCATGATTGGATTGCTAATTAACAGTGTTAAGTAGATCTATGCAAACCATGTAACAGTTAAGAAAGCTAACTTAATGCCTGCGGTAATTACACTGGACTGTGGAGTACAATGTGACAGATTTTTCTTTGTGAAAACTTCTCAACATTGTACATGAGTAGATAACTGTATTTAAATATAACAATCATAAATTGAACTCAAACCTTACAGTAATACATATGCTGGCTTGTATTCTTTCAGATCCCACCATGTTTTTCATGGAAGATGATGACGATTCATACGACGACAGCTACTATAGTGATTCTTACTTGTATGACACCGATGATGATTATCACTATAGCCCAAATTCACCACTATTACGGGAAAGAATGCAGTGGCTTAAAGTAAGCCTTATCGACTACTGTATATAAGATACATGTTAATCAAATACTTCATTATGAGCAATTCTACAGTACATTCTCTGACAGAGCATTAAACTCAGTTTCAAAACTAGGCAGAACTAGCATTCATGATACAAAATACCGTTGTATAAAAGTTAAAAACAGGAAGAGGGAGGATATTTAACAGGCAAGGATTTTGATATGCTTACTCAAGGCAGAATTAATCAATGTGGTGGTGATGTGTGGGTGCATTTCCTGTCTTAACTTGTGAACACGATAACCGGTTCACAGCTTTGTCATAAATGGTTTATGTTGAGTTTCTTATTGTGTAGGTCATCTTTATGTTATAAAGGTTCCATTTAATGTAAGTTTCCATTTACGGTAGGTTAATGGTGGTATGACTTGAAAGCAATGTTAATTTTTGTTGACCATGGTCATAGTTTTTCCACTGTCTGGTTAGCTTCGTGTTCTTGCTAAGAGGAATGATCAAACAGTTTCATTGATTTGATATCAGGTATCTGGGTATTAAATTATTAATGGAATATTCAGGTGCGACCCTTGGATGATGAATACAGTACAGGTAGGTCATTATTGGCTGATTGCGAGTAAACTATTCATTCTGTTTTGGTCCATTATCAATAAGCCATCGTAGCGTCATCACTGTAACGTCCTTCCTCTTGTACTCTGCAGGATTGGTCAGATTCGGGGACTTGTTTCCAACCGCGCTTAACATCGT
The DNA here is from genome assembly GCA_000934455.1 of Apostichopus parvimensis. Classification (NCBI taxonomy): domain Eukaryota; kingdom Metazoa; phylum Echinodermata; class Holothuroidea; order Aspidochirotida; family Stichopodidae; genus Apostichopus; species Apostichopus parvimensis. The sequence continues at coordinate 66,861 of KN886550.1, forward strand.
ATCAGTTTTCGAGCAGCTTCATACCTTTCTTCAACCAGCCACAGACCCGAGACGTGACCCTCAAGGTCGGCAAGAATCAGTATGCGTGTCATCGTCTCATCCTCTGTGCCTGGAGTGAAGTCTTCAGTAAGATGTTGGATGACCCCGTTTGGAGTACGGGCAGAAAACGGGGAAACGCATCCCGCCGCCACGACATATTCCAAGAACTGACGGAGACGACCGAGTGCGCTGAGGTCTTCGAAGACTTCTTGAAGTATCTCTACAGTGAAGAGATTGCTCTGAATTTACAGAACGTCTGGCCCATCATTTTGCTCGCCGACAAATACATGGTCTCCGCTCTGAGACAGGTTTGCGTCGATTTCCTAAAGAGACAGCTGGATCACATATCTTTGGAGGAGCTCTGGCTCGTGATGAAAAATGCGGAGGCATGTTTGGTGGAAGAGGTCAAGAATGTAGCATTGAGGGGCTTAAGAGCAAACTTTATGCATTTCACTCTCAAAATGATGATGAAAATAGCGCCCCCTGACATTTTGATGCTACTAGACAGTTCGGATGTGGTAGCAGAGGATGAATTCCAGCTGTGGTTGAAACTGAGACAGTATCTGGCCGAGATGAAGAAGGACAAAAGCTATCCTAACGATATCTTCCACCATCTCATCAAGCTCGTCAGACTCCATCAGATGTCGGCGAGTCAACTGAACATCCTGGCCGCGTCAGACTTTATGACCGACATCTACAGAGTCCACGGCGAGCGTGCGATGGAGCAGGCTCTCCTCTACAGGGCACAGTTTGCCGAGGAGTGTACCAGCAAGTTACCCAAGGGGATCCCACCGCCCAGGCTGTACCTCCACAACGCCCATTTCTTGAAGTATAACCTGCACAGCAGCCATATAGGATATAAACGTATGTTAAAGAAGCCCGAACCTGTCAAGCTGATGAGCACCGTCAGCTTCTTTCGTGATGTGCAACTAGTGTTCTATGTCAGTGAACACAAGCCTTACCTATGTCAGAAGGGTGTGGACGGAGCCTCAAGCTCCCCCTGGACCTTCCGTCCAATCTTCACAAATGTCCCCAAGTCAGAGACTAAAAAGATGGTCACGTTTGTATTTCTGCATGAAGCCGATCAATGCGGATGGCCGTACAAGATAGTCATGAATGTCGAAGATGAGAAGAACCGCAGGAGAGGAACCAGCAGGGTGAAAGTCGTCTCTGGGGTGGTTGAAAAGGGCGCAAAGGGAAAGAGCCCAGAGGTGCGTGTCTCTGTTCCAGGGTCCGTGCACGTAGAGGGTGACAAGGGACTCTCTGCCCACCTGATGGTGTACATGTATGTTCCACATGGAAAGAGTCTGAGGCCGACCCAGAGGAAAGGTTTGGTCAGAATTTGATGACGGGAGGCTTTAAGGATTTTCAACAGGGCTTTCGATATTGCAAGAGGGTTCAGTAACAGTTGTGTGGCTCTTGCCCTGTCACCAGTTACAATCTTTGTCAGAGGTTGGGAGAGAGAGAGAAGTTTAACAAAGTTGCTAAGCTGTTACAGATTTCCAATTTGGAATATAAGGTGACAAAGTTTTTCCCTGAGCAGTGGGCAGTCATTCATTGAAAAAGCGATGAGATAACACCTCCTCCACCATTGGTTCTTAAAAAAATCATTATATTTATGAGCTGAAAAACAAAATATGGTTAAACTTTGTTCATCTTCAAAATTTGTCTATTATACATACAGAGACTTAACACTGCTGTTATGGTCAGTTTGGAGATAATTAAATAATCATGCTACAGTAGTATATTTCCATATGAAAAGTTAAAAAGGTTGAAATTTATTCCTGCTAATGTCTCTAGAGGCATGAGAAGCTCATTTTATCAGGGAATCAAAGGTGAGTGCAAAATGACAGAGGTTGTTAAAATTTGTGAGCATCACTGGTACAGTAGGAATGAATTTGATTATCCTTAGCAACATCTCTTTATGTACAGAAGAGACGATAGTTTTAGATTTTATGAACCAAAATCGTAAAATAGAACATCTCACTGGGTTTGTTCCCTATGATCTACTGTTCTTCATGCCAGTTTGATTCTGGGGTTATTTCACTAACTTTTTAGAAGCTTTTAGTCATGATGGATGTTTAAAACTTGTAATTTTTAGAATTATTTCATTGCTTGCCCTCAATCTATATTTACTCTTATGGCAAATGTTTTGTACTTTGTAACTTTCAAACTTTAAACTCGCTTTGTATGGAATTTTTCTAAAGAATTGAACCTGCTATGCCATTTGCCAAAATAATGATAGTAACAGACATTCATACTAATATAGATTATCACTGTTAAGAATAAACTTCATAGTTTTCTGTAATGTTTAAACTGTTTTGCTATGACTGGGTGGTCCAGTCTCCCCTATCTATCTTATTAAATCACAGCAATATTTTACTATCAACAAGGGAGGGTGGGTGATATGATGTTACATTGTCCAGGCCCCAGGGGAGGGGTGTCCCTTTGTGAAAAATCTACCCTTGCAAAATTTTGGGTAAAATGGTGCTGCATTCTGCAACTTTTGAAACTGTTGAAGAATTATCTGTTTGGTTGTACTGCAAACACATGGTATATACTTACTGTACACTAGGAATTTTTGTATTAATCTGTCTGGCAATGGAGGGGGGGGGGGGGTTGAAAAAACCCAGGAGGACTGTATTTGTTGTTGCACCCCTGTCAATAGCCAAAAATAAAATTTCAACTAACATTAGGAATGGTGGCTCCGACTTTTGTAGCAGTATAACAAGTTGAAGTGTGGTGTTTTCACACCCTTTTTTCGAGTATTATAATGAACTTAACACAAGTGAGCAACTTTTCATTACAAATGAGGACACAGAAACTAACAAAGGGGGGAGGGGGGGGGGGCTTGATCCTGTTGTACCAGGCAAATATGTTAACTCCTGTTACAAATCTGCTTTGCTGTAAATTTGTTGCAGTAGAATGTAATAATTCCTCTAATTCACAAATTATTGTCCTTAAATAAATTATCAAGATGTTTGATTTGAAAAACATTTGTAGTAGTATTTGTTGGAAAATCAGTGTCGTACATAAAACACACTGACCACACTCGTTAGATTGCTCTCATTTGACAACAGTTTTTTGGTAATGTTGTAATTCTTTGTAGTTCGGTACCATATGATGTTATGAGGTACAGAATACTCGGTCACACTAGTTGTAAGGACTTAAATCAATTTAAGTGAGTTAAATCTCTTAATGTAATTCATTCTTTCTCAACAGTTCAAAGTCATATATAATTCACTTTCTTCTTCGCATTCTTCACCTTGTTTCGATACTCTAGAGCTTCTCGTCTTTGATTAAATCTTTTTAGTTAGTACAGTTTATAGTTAGATACGTATAGTATAGTAGTATGAAACAGAATTTGCTAGTTGACTTAAAAGAAGAAGGATCTGATAACAATCTGCATCTGTTAGATTTGCTGGAGTTTCTGGTGAAACTCACAAGTTTATCAGTATCCCTCAAACAACCAACGTAAAGAAGACCAATGTTTTGAAAAGTAGTGAAAGCAATATTGTTAGCTGACATCTATTACTGTAACTTCCATCTCCGCGAGAGGTTTCACTCCAACAAATTCCGCAGTGATAAAGGTAACATCTTTTCCAAGTGATCATTGTCAGTCTCATGTGATATATTTTGGGGCAATTAAAGATCTTTTTTTGCTGGAGTGAACCCTAATGTCTTGGATCACATATTACTTCATAGTAATACTGTAACAAATGGCTTCGATAGTGTCAGTGTTTGCTCTTTTAAGAATATCTTCGGAATATTTTGAAATACAGATGTAATTTCAGAAGGTAATTGCTGGTTTGTCATTATTTGGAGTTTGCTTGTATTGCAGGGTGAGGTAATGTTTGTATTTTATGTATGTATTTTTGTATATATTTATGTGTGTATGTATTTATGTGTGTATGTATTTATATATGTATTTATTTATGTAACATGTATTTTAGATCCTCCTGCATGCAGAAACTCGCGAAGAAGCCTCATTGGCTTATCAATGCCGCAAGCTGACCGAAGTCAGTCTCTTACATTCATATTTAACGTCCATGATTATGAATTGTCAACAACTCTGTAACTGGACGACATACATTAATCTGGGAGTGACTCGAACCGGGGACCTTATGATTGGAAGGCACCGAGGTAATGCCGAGGTTGTTATTTAAGACAGATTAACTCAGGCCTGGATATTACATTTGATCTCCACCAATGGAGGTGAATTCTAAGTAAGGTCTAAACCCCAACATTGTTGCAGAAACTGCAGTAAGGAAAAAAAGACTTTTCAAAGCCACGTAACATGAATTACAGAGTAAGAATCTAATTCAATTATTTGAACATGTTGCCATAGAGATGTGTGTTTTTAAAGGCCATCTATCCCCTAGTAGGTTAGTGCACATGGTTTCTCTATTGAAGACAATATCTCCTTTTAATAAATATTTTATATTTATTCTGGATTGAATAAATGAAATGTAGAAATGATACCAGCTATGTAAACAAATTTTTGAAAGATTGTATTAACAATCCTGAGAACCCTCTCACACAGCAAAGTTATAAGCTCAGTATTAGCTTCACATTAGATTATGAATGTATGATGGAAGCCTTGTCCTTCCAAACTGACACCAGCACTCATTGTCAACCTAACACACTCATACTGTACAGAGCCTAGCCAATACTCTGCATGTATGAATCATGGCCAAAGCTATTATCATTTATTCAAGATAATTTACCATTTCCAACTTTTGCCAACTTTCTAAATCAGAGAGAGAAAATGCAGCATTTGTATCAGACTTGTGCTGGTAGAATGATAGACTATGTTAAAAGGTGGAATTCTAGCTGGTGATGCATTCTAACATCAATAAACAACAAAAATAAAATAAGTCTTTGTGCACTTAGAGTTAACAATGACACCAAATCCACAAACAACAAATACTGTACAGAGTTTTGCATGATTTTTATTGTTGGTATGGACTCAGTAACATCTCACAATTTAGGTCAACAAGCAGTCATCCCTATTAATCATAACCTGAATGAAAACATTTAGCAACTGTGATAAAAACTCTTGTTCAGACATTAGTTATGCAAATATCAAATACCATGTTTGTCACACTTGAGTATTGATCAACCCCTTCCCACACCCCCCCCCCCCACCAAAAAATATGAAAAGGTGAGAATAACATAAACTAAAAGCATGAAAGCATTTAGGAGAGGGTACTGCCCTCTGTCCAAGCAAGGGTAGGCACTGGGTCACCCTAATCACCCATGCAGATATTCATAATGTGTTATCCTAAACTTGTATGACATCTTCAAAATTGCCCAAACTATTGCATTCTTTCCTAATGTACTTTTGCCTCTCTAAAATTACAGAAAGGTGATCCTTCCCTCCAAGCACTCCCTGCATACCAACCCCCACCCCCCCATCCCCTCCTTTCTTGACAACTAGTCATCTTTGCATTTTTGTTTCTTTGTCAATACATCCATGTGTTTCTAGTAGTCAAGTGAAGTTGATATCTTGAACTGAAAATTCATTTTTAATGCTGCCTACAACTCACTTTTTTCATAATTCTGAATACAGTTTATGTTGGATAATAAAATGCTCATTTCAGTTTTTCAAGAAATTAAAGATTTTTATTTTCAGTGTCTCTTGTGCAGTAGATGTAAACTTACCCACATTTTATAACATGTAATAAATTTAACTGTATAAAGACATACCTGTTAGCCTCAAGTCAAATATCATACAACAGCAAACTAACTTTCATATGTAACTTAAAGTCTATGAAACTATCACAAAATGGTTACTTCATGAAAGTTTTAGTACTTAGTCCAGACTAATAAGACCAACTTGATTCAATTGAAGAGAATAATTACTACAGTATAACACAGGTTTCATTGAAAGATGAATAATCTTTAACATATTGACATGTTACACGTCAGCTTATATTTCAATATGTATTCCATACTTTTATCATGCTTAAACAAATGAGCTTTTATACACTGTTTTGTTTCCAGCATTTAGAATCTTGTGAAACTTGTTTTTACAGCTATTTCAAGACAGATAATAATTTTGGATAAGCCAAGAAATAGAAGTTATTATGCTTAATGTTCCCTCATAGACAGGGCCTAAGAAAAGCCAAGAAATTACAAATCATAAAATCTTGTTTGCAACATAAGATATAACTACATAGCATTCACCAACTGTGAGAAGAAATACCAAGACAGATCCTCTCTTCCTATGGATATCATCCATTGTAGATTCTTGCCCCGAACGAATGTTATAACTGTCATTTCTCTAGTCAAGAAAAATTAGCAGCTGTATCATGCTCAGAACTAAAGTCAACCTTGTTGACATTGTTTTTCAATTGAGATGCCAACAGAGGTGGATTGATCGAGAAAGATCGGTTCGTTGGTGAAAATCCTCACGTTCAAAAGTACTGTGTAACACCATCTTCATCCATCCAACTGATCAATTCTTGAAACAGTTACATACAAAGCAGAGTTCAACTTCTCTGGGGCTTTTATCAAAGATAGGAGGAGTGACTAGAGTTATCTTCTTTGTAGCATCATTATCCTCTTCTTTGGTCAAAGTTCCTTTGTGCACAAGCACTAAGAGTTCCGGTTCACCCATGGATGGCTGCTGTCCTCCACTTTTAGCTTCCCTAATCAGAAATGCGATGTGGTAACTTCGCTGTACATGGTCGCCTGGACTCAAGACAAACTTGAGTCTCCAAGGATCGTCTTTGCCGGATGTATCTTGAAATGCCTTACACTCGAAGCGCCAATCCGGGCTGTCGCGCCGGCAATGTCCGTCCTTGTTAAAGATGACCGCCGGGCGAGATTCATTGTTGTAATTGTTGATGCGATACGATCTGAAGGGCGATGACCTCGACTGGGTGATGCCTGCAAAATCAAAGTCGAAGTACAGCCGAGGGGATTTGTAAGAGACGCAGTTCTCGGCGTCGGTGTTTTGACTCTCTTCTCGGTTATGCGACACTTTTGCTTGTTCACCGGCCATGGCTCTGAATTCAAACGCATCCTCCAGAACCCCCGGCAGTCTCTGCTTGAGCATCTCGCCCATCGGACCTTCCCGTACCTGCTTCAGCTGCACAGCGGACATGAATCTGAAACGAATCTGCGGCAGAAGGGTATTGACCAGGACGTTGGTCTGTTTCTCCAACCCTCCGTTGGATTGTACCCACGTCTCAAGTTTCTTGAGGACATGAAACTCATCTTCGACGACCACCTCGGAAGACTTCAGTATTTCGTCCACGTGATCAGCCGACAGAGAATTCCAGGTAGTCTCCGGCAAGCGGGTGAAGTAATGACAAAATATCTCTCGACACTTTGACGTCAGGTGCACCAGACCAAGTTTTTCGGCGTCTCTGAGACGTGCTGATGCACCTATCACATTGTGGTCGCCAACGTTGCTTCCGATCCACTCCTCGCAGAGTCTTCTTAATTCTTTGACCTTAAATTTTTCTGTCAGTCGACATATGTCTAACACGTTATCGTCCTGAGGAGTGACTTCCCCGGTGTACATGAAACGCAAGAGATGTTCAAAAGCATTGCACTCTCCGATCGACAGATTGCTCAACTCAAGCGTAGAGGGAGCCCTACTGCGCGATGGCCCCTGCAGTTTCTCTTTAAAGTAATCACTCCAGACACATAGAACCAATCTATGAGCTTTGTATTCTTTGCTAGGAAGTTTTAAGACTACATCGTGGAAATGGCTCTCATTGAAGAATGCTCCCAGCTTCTCGGATAAGGCACCGTTACTATGGCACTTCACTTTGGTCAGCATATCCTACGAGAAAGACGATAAAAATACACACGGTCAATGATTGCCAACTAAACGTGAGTAACAACCAACAAACAGAAATCTCGACATTAACTAGTACTGTTATGTGTTGGCAGTCTCAGGCAGCATTTTGCATTTGATGGAAATATTTTACCAAACATACAGACTGCATTACAAATTGATCAATTGTGACATTTCGTTTCACCAAATTTAATGTTATAAGCTGGAAATTGATTCCAATGACCAAAATGAAAGGATATGTAATGAACATTAAGTACAAATACATATTTATTTCCATTTTAGTTAACAGTCTGTGTATCTCTTTTGACATCTGGCCTTAGGATTCACAAATGATTTCGAGTTGATTAGCATCGTGATTGATCTCTAGAGTAAGGCAAAATATGTCAACGAACAGACTAGCATTGTTCGAAACAGGTTTCAAAGCCTACAGTGGAATGACATCCTTCCTTTAACTGGCTTCGAACCTTGAGACATAAAATCAGTATCCATGGCCTAGTTGGTTACGGTGTCTGCCTATAAAACGGAAGGCCTGGGTTCAGTCCTGGTGGAGGCTGGAAGTTATTTCACAATTGTGGATTTTCCAACTCATTTTCCATTTCATATATGTTTATGTATATGTGTATAATTATACATAGATTTTAATACATGTATGCTAGTTTCATATTGTCAGTAAAAGTTCTGAATGTGTGTTACTTTCCTACTACTGTACTGTAAGGATGTCCAAAGCAACATGAAATATACCAAGTGGTCAATAAAAGCCACAAAACAATGAATTCTTCTTGTAATACTTTAGATAATTAAACTAAAAGGTGTTTAATACTCACATACAATATCGACATACAGACTACAGTCCTTACAAAGTTCTAATACAGCACAGGTCTCAACTGTACTCACCAGTACACAGACTTGTATGGTACAGCATTAGAAAAGGTTTAATATCGTGACATAGCTTCTTTAAGGCAGCTATGCTCAGACTATTTTGGTGATATGGAATTACCCCAGATTGACATGTATAAAGTAATGCAGTTACTGAACTGTGCTGATCAAAGTCTTTACCTGCGGTTCTACATGTACGCAACAAGCACAGCAGCTATGCTACAAATGCATCATTTCTTGGCATTAGTCTGATACCATAGACCTACATTTTATACTACCATACCACTGCTATTCCCTGCTGGAAAGTCCCTCTTGCATAATAACATGACTTAGCAAATTTTAAACCCTGCAATAGTACAGTAGCAAGCAAATTTAGAAAGCTTCTTCTGGTGTGCAGCTACATATACTGTACATACATAGTGACTGACAACAACTTAACAATTTACATACACATTTTACTGGAAATTTACAGTACAAATAAAGGCAATCTACCACAGTCTGAATGATTCTGTGGCTTAATTTGATTAATGACCAAAATAGAATGTAAATACAAACTACAAAGAATGCACAGTGATTTTGAAAATATTTAGTAATAAGTACATATATAAGACTACATAGGCTACTGTGCATGGAAGCAAAGCATCAGACACCTGTACAGAATGCCAACATTCGTTTTAATAGATAGCTTTTTTTTCAAGCATTTTTGACAAATTCAAATTTGCAATAAACTTTACCGACCAACTTCTTTTTGCACAATGATGAAATATTTAAGTAATTTTGATCATTCCAAATTATTTTCTACTGTTCAAGTAGCTTTCCTTCCTTTTAAGCAATGTTTGAATGATACACAGTATTGCAGTACAAGTACATCCATAAAACTGTTGCACTGAAAAATACATTGTGATGGTTCACAAAGGTATGTTTTAATGGTCCTGTGGAAAGGGTATAAAGTAACTTCACATGTGCACGCCAGAAATGACCTGTTAATGTTATTAAATACTCGTTGTGATACTTTGATATTTCTACAATATTTAATAACATAAAGAGAGGTACAGACAAACCTTTTCCTCTTTCTTTTCTGACAAATTTTCTTTGGAAGTCTTCTGATGTTTGCTGTCAGCCATTGTTCATTAAAGAGAACAGATGCTTCCACTGTCGAAGAAACGAGAAGTCTATGTATGAGCTCAATTTCTCCTTTAAAATATTAAAATTATGAATAGAAAGCTGACCACGAAACTATGCACCAAGTTGCTTCTAAGTTTTGATTTTGGGATGCATTCCACTAACTTGGAGAAAAAAGGTCTAGCATGTTTCTCCTTGTAATTATATACAGACCTTAATATCTTGTAACCATTGATTAAACCATATTCAAGGATGATATGAATACAACTATCAGTACCATTCTTGGATGAAAGTCACTGACAAACCATACCAATATCAGGTGTCCTATCTTACAAAATGTGCCATGCACTATGGGAAGTGGAAGAGTGACCATTGACATTAGAGGTGCAGCCATGTATACTTCTGGTGGGGGAGGGGGAGGGGGCTATATCTGGTCGACAGAATATTACAATAAAAATCTCAGGGGACAAACAGTACACAAATATATAACATACATGTACAGTATATGCGGTACAACCTAAATGGTAGAATATTCTTCCACGTTGTTTCAAAAGTTGCAAAATATATTGCGCACCAGTTTGCATCTAAGCAACCTCCAATTTACAAAAATTGTTTCAATGGGATGGGTCCAACCTGGTTAGACCCCTCCTGTGGACTACATACCATCCCACATCTTAGCCCCCTCCCACCTCCCCTCCCCCCCCCCTGTGCAAAATGGAAGTTGTGCCCCTGATTGACACAACTGTAATTGTAGGCATACTGGTAGCTAGAACAGTGCAAAGTAAGTTATCCTGACCTATTGGTTGCATGCTGTATGATTGGACCACTTCAGGAATGGTTACTCTCAATCAAAAATGGATTATGTATGTACAATCAATTGCAAAAGCTACTTCTTTTCCTAACTATTTAATACGAGATCATTTGTGACATAATTTAAAAATTTGCAAATCCAAACTCTCAAATTTTGAAAACAAACATATTGATGTGCTGCAGCATCCAAATGACATGACAGTTCTGAGCTTCTTAAATCAGTTAGTAAAGGCATTAATGAGGTGATTACTTAACATGCTAAACATTTCAGATATCATCATTACATTTTACAAAATGCAAAACATATTTTGCATATTGACCTACCAGACAGAAACTTATACAGTTGCACTCACAGAAATGACTGGCTTTTTGCCAGCTTATTGGTGAATAAGGGTGTTTTTCTTGCATTAATGGACATGATCCCAGTCTGTGATTTGAGAAATACATCTAGCCATAGAAAAAAGTAGTGACGTCTAAAGCACTGGGCGCAATGTAATCTAACAGAAACTGGATAAAGTTTTATTATTGTGTAGTGTTGAGTATTCAAACAATGATGGTGAAATATTGGAGTTCAGTAGCTTCAATGATCTATCATCTTGCATGACAAATGAATCTGTTAGAGGAAAGTTTCTCTGTATAGGCATTTAGTCTACAAATCAGTAGCATAGAGTACCTACCCCATGTAACTACCTAGCCTAGGCTAACTTAGTGCCTAGGCTAGCTAGGTTGTTCAACATCTAAATTAACAACATAACAAATATATCCTGATATGACTGACCTGAATTAAAAGCCCTTTGTCGAGAGGTGTACCCGATGACGGTGCTGGATGAGTTTTCGATGTAGCTGCTAACTAATCTCATTGAGAACCACCTGCTGCAGAATTTTGGAAGGCAGACTGAATGAAGTGTTGGAACCA
>KN886551.1:0-21874 GCA_000934455.1 Apostichopus parvimensis
AAAGTAAATTTTGTGTATTGCTACTCTGAGAAAGCAAATTTTGTGCACTCGTATCTTTGAGAAAGCAAATTTAGTGTACTAGTACTCTGAGAAAACAAATTTTGTGTACTGGTACTCTGAGAAAGTAAATTTCGTGTACTGGTACTCTGAGAAAGTAAATTTCGTGTACTGGTACTCTGAGAAAGCAAATTTCGTGTACTGATACTCTGAGAAAGTAAATTTCGTGTACTGGTTCTCTGAGAAAGCAAATTTCTTGTACTCATACTCGGGCTTGGTACTTGTACTATTACTCTGAGACTTTGTACTCACACTGCAAGTCTGGTGTGTACTCCTTTGGTGCATGTGATCTTGTGTCCTGATCTGGAAATTTAATTTCAATGATTTATAAACTCAGTATCAAATTAGGTAATGCTAATGTGATTTTGATAATAACATCATGGATCAGTTTTAATCAGAAGAAGTGTAAGATGGCAAAGAATTTTGACATTTTTTCCATGTGTTCATGTCTGGAGACGGTCAGTGACTGGATTATCGTTGCTTGTGTTTCAGGCGTCCCTCTTTTGCCTCGCCCAGAGTCATCCAGTCTCACCACAGAAAAGGACCTGCAGATAACCCTCAATGATTTTGAGTCCCTCTTTGAATCCTCTGACGAAGACGACGATAGGGTAAGCCTGCAAAATATCTTCTACGACGTTTTGAAATTTCTCACGACTTGTGTGGCAGCATACTCGTCCAAGAAAAGTTATAGAACCTACAATTGTGTGTTACTTTACTTGCAGCCAAAATAAAACCAGGAATAATGAACTTTGAAATGCCCTAAAACTCAAGGAAGGTTTGCCAAGGAAACAAGAATTAAAAGAAACAAACCAAAACAGAACAGAAGCAAAACGTTAAAATTTGTGCTTTCTTGAGAGGAAGTGTCTGTAAGATTGTTACCATTGAAAGTTTCTTTCTATGGGTGGGTTGGACTTTTGAAGTCATTAACATATTAGGAGGTCTTACATATGGTATATATATTACTTGTATGCTTACTTAGCCACACATAGGTCTGGGCTTTCCTAGAATTTTTTCAGAGATTTTGTTAATTTGTTATCACTCCTGCTGTACAGATTGTCATGTTTTTTACTTGAAATTAATGAAAGAAAGAGAAGCTTAAGTTATCATGTCTTTTAGAATCGTTGCATTCATTTTGTTGGGTTTTTGGATTCAGTTTGATTATGCTAAAATTACCGTAGTGATACCTTTCATTAGCTTGATGAAGTTTTGTAACAAATAATTATGATAAAAGATGTTTAAAAATTGTGTTTATGATGGACAGTTAAGTTGAAGGACCTTTTGGACTTGTACTTACGTCTATGAAGTGGAAGTTACCTGGTACGACTAATGGGGTCTCTCCGGCATTTCTACAGAGGGGTGTCATCATATACGTTGTAGCGGGCATGATCTCTAGTATTTACAGATCTCCGAATCAAAGTAACACAACCGTCACGTGAACGTGCTCACAAGCATGCAAACACGCTGGATGAACTTGTGTAATTGACTGGTTCAAGGTTACAATTGTGCGGGTCGGCCAAACGGAAAAAATTGCTTTAGAAAATGCAAGTGAAGGTGTTTGAAAACAATCAGTTGGACCTTGAAGCTTTGAAAATAAGTTTCGAAAGATCTATTCTTCGAATAATTTCAAATCAAACTGTAATTACTGCTAGCGATCAGCACACGGTGCCGTTATGATCTGCCCTCATAGATTGCAACTTGTCAGGTTTTTCGCTTGACTTGATAGGTCCTGACAGCGCCCTCTGTTGAGTGTTTTTTAAGTCATGAATGGGAGGCCCCATTGTACCCTTTATGATCTGCCCTCATAGATTGCAACTTGTCAGGTGTTTTTGCATGACTTGATAGGTCCTGACAGCACCCTCTGTTGAGTGTTTTGTAAGTCATGAATGGGAGGCCCCATCGTCAAGCTAATACATTGTTTGGAAAGTATCCAGTATCAGTGTTAGAATTGAAGACTTACGCAAAAATCAACTCAACAAACTGCTTCAAAGGGAATTATGGGGTTTAAATTATTATATGGATATTTCCATATGTCAACTCAAAAGCTGCTTTTAGAGGTAATGATGGGGTTAAATTGTTACGTGGGTATTTCTGATATATTGAAGACCATCTCATGATGGTAACTGAACGTGGAATTGACTCTCTCTTGATTTACAGGTTCCTCTCACGAACGTCTCTTCTGACTTCCCTTGCGGTCCAAACTCCGAGGAGAATCTTTCCACGAGGACTTTATTTGGGAGTTCAATAAGTAGTAGCTCCATGTCAGGTTAGTCTTGTCTTACACTAATCTGAAAGGTGGGGGGAGGGGGGGGGGAGAAGGGGACGGGTTGGACGGGTTTAGAGCGTTGGGTACCGTCTTCAACAACAGCAAAATCTTGACACAGGATGTAGATTTATGAGAAATTTCTTAACAGTTTACTGGTCTGAGTGCACTTGTTACCAGGTAAGCCAAGGAATTGGGTAGATCAGTAGATTCTTGACTTAGTCCCAAATTGCAATGTGTGAGGTAAGAGTTACACAATGCAAGACTTAATATATAATAGGTACAGATAAAATATTTAGAGAAGAGAAAAAAGAAAGAAAGGAAGAACAAAGAAAGAGAGAATCCAAATCATATATATTTGGGATGAGTACCGTGATTGTGTCGACCAAAGGTTGCAAGAGGTTGAGAGATCAGAGGACAATTGCCTTGAGATGCAGGAAAGAGATGAACATCATTTTAAGTCAAAAGTCTGAAAACCTTGTAGTTACTTTAACTCAAGGAGTAAATCTTTCTTGAATATCATACAATGTATGTACATCCAGCTTGGTGAGTGCAAGAACCCTATTGAAATTTATAGTAAGTCAAAGGTCACATAAGGTCAACAGGTCTAAGTCTGAAACCTTTTAAGCAGGATAACTCCAAAATTAGACCTACAATTAATCTGTGAATTCTATAATGCTATGATTTTCTTTGGGTGAACATAGTTTGGTCAAATTCAATTCAGTTTAGTTTTGTGAAGGGGTTCTATAGGTCTTCAACAAACATACAGTCAGTCAGGGAAGAAATGTAATCTGCTTCAGAGAGTTGGTAGTCTAGCTTTAAAGGTGCGTGTAAACCGCTCTTATCAGTTTTCACACTCTGAGCTAAAAGGGGGTCAACAGGTTATCTCAAATGATGCCCAAAATATATTGGCTCAAGGTGCCAACAGGTTAACGTCAATGGTCTCATAATTTGCCATTTTCTCTGTGGTTTATACTAGATGACTTACTTCACAGTGTATAAACAATGTCATGTTATTCTAATCCATTAATAACAATTATTAAAGGGATGGTTGGTAGCAGAGCTGATTAGCTAGCTCAAAATTGGTAAAAAGAAAATGGCCTTCTATTGGTACATCAATGTGTCTATATTTCATGTAGGAAGTTGCTCTTTC
Organism: Apostichopus parvimensis; assembly: GCA_000934455.1. Lineage (NCBI taxonomy): Eukaryota > Metazoa > Echinodermata > Holothuroidea > Aspidochirotida > Stichopodidae > Apostichopus > Apostichopus parvimensis. Next base: position 3,471 of record KN886551.1, read on the forward strand.
TGGATGTTTGAAACATTTTGGAAGAAAAATTCTATAAGTCCTGTAAAATCCTTCCTTACCAGTGAATGAAATGGTTGATGCCCACAAGAGAGTGCTACAAATAAAAGCTGGAAATCTCTGATCTTTCCTGGTTCTCCCTTAATTCTGGGGAAAAAAAATATAACTCACTTGCTCTACATCAATCAGATAGCCATTTTGAAATTGAGAACATTTTATGGCAATGATTCAAAAAGCCAACTGGATTTCTGTTTTTATTTTAATGAATCAGCACAATTGATTCTACTACTTTTAGTTTCTAAGCTTTTGTTTAACATCTTTCTCTTATTTGCATAATGATTAAAATTTAGCTCGTTATGCTCAGTTCAACAAGTTTCACTCTACCTGAGAAATTGTGATGTTTTGTTTCTACTTTCTGTCTTTGGATGTTGAAACCTGTTTGTTTTTTGATGAGAAGGTAAGTTTTAATTGTTAGGATGCTATCTTTCCTACACTGGTTAATCATTACAGCTTGCTTTTGTTAAGACTAATTTTGCTTGTCAAAAAACAGTGCTTGAAAGGAAACTGTGTACAGAGGGTGTAATTGTCTGAATTATGTGAGAAGATGACAAAATGCTACAGGAATACAACAGATCTATAGCGACCTTTCCATGTACTCAATAGAAAGTACATCTTCACTGCTGTGTAACAAACAGATTTCTAAAACACTGATAAGGAAAAAGGGGGATTTTTCACTAATTTTGTTTTTCCTGAGCTGAGCTGTAGACTACCTTTCCTTTTCTCCTCTTACTCAGGTCCTCTTACAGGTGGAGATCTGGGTAGAATGTACCCTACACCTCCCTCCGAAGAGCAGACTCACTTCTCTCCGGTCAACCACCCATGTCCAGAGCTGTCCAGTAATCTGACCAGTTACGGCAGTAACCAGACGAGGGACATGACCAGTGGTCCAATGAATGAGCAGTTTGAAATTGAAATAGAAGAAAGCCTGTGTAGTCCAAGGCCAGAACCACTTTTGGTATGAAAAAGAAACAACTAAGAAAACTTGTTCCCTGTTTGGGAGATATCCTAGTTTAAGAGTTTTAATAATAATCATAATAATAAATGCAAATTTGTATAGCGCCATGATAACAATAATAATAATAATGATAACAATTATTTATGGAAACAGATTAGGAAAAAAAGATGTCACTTGCTGGTTTCATACTTAGATGTCTCCCATATAGGATAAGGTTTTCCTTATCTGATTGATGAAGTTGTTCATAACAGTTACCTCTATCACATCATATCAAAGAGTGGTAGTTGGGTTTGTGTCTCCTTTATGTAGTATTTACCCAAAGGAGTAATTTCCCAAGACTTTGAATCTTGACTATGCAAATGATCAGTTATATTGCCGACTGAGTTATCTCCGAGCCTTGTTTTAATAAGAAAATTTTTTTAAGATCATTCTGTTGAAAATCAAAGTGAAGATTTGGTACATATGTTTCACGATGATGTTGTGGAAGCACCGTGTTATGTACTCTAACTGCTAACCTTCTTGCTAGAATACAATTGATTTCATTAGCCAGTGTTTACATATGACCTAATAGGCTGTTTGCGATCCAGATCATACCAGGGAAGTAAAACAACAACTATGTGAATTCCATTAATACTTAATCTTTTTATTTTTTTTTTGTTGTTCCCCTTTCGTCTTTGCAGGATTGGACCTACGTGTATAAAGTTCCTGCAGTGGAGAAGATTGTTGGTGCTACGATGTATGCTCCCTTGAAATCTCTTCCCAGCAGTAGATGTCCCCCTCTGAAGGTCCCAGAGTACTGTATTTATAAACCTTCATGGCAGGTAAGCTTATCACAATTATTCCATATTTCTTGTATCAGATTTTGTTTTATAAATCTATTCATATGTTTTGTCTACTACACAGTCAGGTGAATTTTGAAGCGTCATATTATCCTAGCTGATGCAATGCAGCATTGTATCGATCGGCATCTACATGTTCTAGTACCGTATTTGACTTCTCACATCTACAACTGACTCGTCCTTTCCCTTCCTCAGCTACCGTTATCACCAAAGCCAGAGCTCATCCCGTTAATAAAGGAATCGTAAGTTTTACCTCTCTGTTCTTCTGGCTTCATTTCCAAGATTTAATTGGCAGTGATGATAGATGCAATAGCAATCTACTTAATAATGAGTTAATTAATAGCCGTTTTTTTATGTTGCTTAATGGCTTAATCTTTCTTTCCATCGTTACATACAGTGTCGTCGTAGACTAAACATGTAATTTGCCTTCGACTCTTTACGAATGTGTTCTTTTACCCGTAGGACAATACCTATGGTGCCCAGTGTGGAGATGGACCTACCAGCATCCAACCAACCGTCTGGACTAACCCCATCGGCAGGGATCATGGCTTCGCCCGCCATGTACCCCGGCAGTCAGGAGCCCAGGAGTGCCGCCAACCCGGACCCGTCCCCAGCAGCTTCAGAGGCGTCCTCCTTCAGGAACCTCAACTCCATAGAGCAGCCGTCCTCGGCGGCCATCTGCCCGGAGTCTCACAGCCTCTACACCATTCTAGCGCTTTCCGACTCCCAGCTGAACATCTTCAAAGATTGTAACTTTGACAGCGCGGTGATCTGCGCCTGCAACATGGATATCAAGGGCTCGGATCCGGCGGACGTGCGGGATTATTTCACTCAGTGCAATTGTGGATTCAGTGCTGTCATGAACAGGCGCTACGCTGTGGGCAGCGGCCTCTTCTCGGAGGACGAGTCTGAAATCACGGGACAAAGGACAGACGCCCCCCTGTGGGCCTATCACAGGGACAATCCCTATTTAACGGAAATTTTTAATCAGAAGCAACTATTACCTCGTCTGCAGAGTTTTGTTAAGGACGGCGTCGAAGAGCTACACAGAACTTCCAAAATAGTGTTGAAGCTCATCCAAGACCAGTGTCATAGCCCGTATTCATCCCTTCAGAGCCTGCTCTCTATGGTAAGACAGAGAACGGAGTACCAGTACGGGCAGATAGCGCGCAGCAATCTGGAGTACCTCGGTAAGCTCGTACCCCAGCAAGTCATTGTTCTCTCTGTGTGTTATACGTAGTTTTGTTTTGTATAGAGTTTTGGAATTGGTAAGCCCCTTTGCTCTCTTTACACTACAGAGGTCTTTTTTTTTTGCGTCTCTCCTGTTTTGGTTTTGTAGGAAAAATCAATCTCATTTACAGAGACAGATTAAAGTTAATGTATGGGTTCCTCAGCAGTCAGTGAATATACCATAATGTGGTCATCACTTGGAAGGTGGGAAGGTCATAAAATGACCAGTGATAAGTCCTCCTAGTTGATTAATGTACAATTGCTTTGCCCAAGTCTTGTTCATCTGAGATTTCTCAACTTGTTTTGCCTGGTCTTGGAAATGTTTATTTCATTGGTATTCCAAAACTTAAGTGTTTTAATCCCGACGGTGTGTTGTTAAGACAATATCCTTGCAAGTCATAACGTCAGAAACGAAATACACTGATTTTTAAAAAAATAAAGACAGCTGAGATTAAAAGTCTCTTCCAATATGTGCAATATTCCTTTGGAAATCATCAAGTACAATGAAAGATACCATCATCAGGACATGTCAGAGATAGGGACGTCAACTTACTATGACAAAAAAACAGATCAAGGGTGATCAAGTTCCCTATATTGAACTGTAAGTTTGCTATTTGTAATGGACAGTTCAATGTGTTTTGATGACAGTCCTTTGAAGGGTTTCACATTGACCCTTCGCTGCATTAATTGTCCCGCTCAAATGTAGTTATCGTGCAATCATATCCAGCACTGTTAACATCGTAAAATCTGCAGTACCATCCGATCGGGATTAGATGTATCATCGGGATAATCTAGATAATCTTAAGGTCGGGATAAATTCAGGATGTATTAGTGGATTTTATTTTCCCTCCCATCAAAACATCTTTTTCATCAGATGCCTGCGATGCTTGCGTCTCGGCTATCGATGACGGGCGGCATTTGTCAGAATCAGCGGGCCGAGGAGCCTGGGATCCACAGTACCTCAGACATAGATGTCTTCATACGTGGGCATACAACCCTGGTGAGGGACATCAACAACATTCTTACTCTTATCTTACTTTTAAAAGTATTTGCACGGAGGATTGGGAAAAATAGGCTCCTCTTTTTTTTTTCTTTTTTTTTTTAAGACTTGTCTTGACTTGGCATTTTGTTTGTCTATGTTTCTGTGGATGATTTGTTGGGGAATCAGATTTGACAAGGATAGTGTTTTCCTTTATCTTTTTTATGTGTGTGACATTCTTCGGTGGGATTACTGGAGTTTTTTTAGAGATTGAATGTAATTTGAAATGATGTAAACAAATCATGTAAAAAGTATGTGGGTGTCACATTTCTATTTGATAGCTAATGAATTTGTTGCATGATAAAATCTACCAACTGTTTGTTGTTGATCATGTTACATTCAAGTTTTGGTCAGATTCTTGTATAGTTCTATGATATGTGACTACACATACTGACCATATTCTATCTAGCGATCGGTATTAACCATCTTTAAGTTGTTCTCCGTTATAACATTTTCTTAAGAGCTGCTCTGTACCTTTCATTTTCCTCGAACAGGTTATGTGAGGATACCCCTTTCATCTCAAGACATCGTGCAGGTGTTACGTTCGTTGCAACCCCTGCTTCATGATGCAATACAGAAAAAACGAACCAAAAGGTTATGGGAACGACCCTACGCAGTACAGGGCCCTCTTACCTGGCAGGTATTCTTCAACATTGCCATACAGGGTGAGTCTCTCTCCGTATTGTATCACTTAAATGTGTTTAGAGAACAGCAACTTTCTTGAGATGACAGTTTAAACCACATAGGTATCTGGGCAGTTGTGTTTTACTTTTCAACTGAAGATAGGATTGGAGGGGGGTGGGGTTGGGTGAGGAGGTGTGGGATACCATTTAAGAACTTATTTTCACATCTCTCTCTCTCACTCTCCCCTTTGTCTAAGTAAGATTTATGTATTTGAAACGTTAACAGTGACAATACGAAACACACACAAAGACGAGAAGATAAAGAAACCAGAATAAAATGATAGCTTTAACAAAGTACATTCTAGTAATGGTGTATGATAAGTCTCTCGTCTATATTACCTCTGATAGATGCCTCCGAGTCTCCAGAACCTCTCCCCGTTCCTCCTCTCCTGGTTGGTTACGAGAAGGACTGGATGTCATCGTCTCCATATGCAGTACTTTATTGGGTGAGTAGTAGTAGTACTCCTGGCACGCTCGCAAAAGATATCTAAAATCAGAGAGAAAAAAAGAATGCTGTTAGCAAGCTTCTTCTCCACTAAAGGTTAAATGTGTAAAGATTTTCAAGGGTTAGAATTTGAAGCATGGGTTTTGAAAAACATAGTTACAAACTATATATTCACAAGACCGATATTAGAAAGATTTCTTCAAGTTGTCATTGTGTATCATGTTTTCTATGTGAAGCAGTTTTTATACACAGTTTGTGTGGGATTGTCCTTATATTGATGGTATGTTGGACTTTATTTGCAAATATGTCATATTTTTCCCCCCCTTTTTTTCCCTTCTTTTGTTTGAGAAACTCGCTCCTGAGTAAAAAGTTTGTAAGTTTTGTCATGTTCAAGATGCATTTCGTCAAGTGCAAAGCGAGTTTTATCAAATTGCAACTTTTTGATGTGTTTGTCACCATCGCAAAAGTAATATCTCGTAAGCTATACATTAGCTACCACAGAATATGCATTTCCTTCAACTCACATTAAGATTTGTTTTTATTGTACTTTGCATTATACGGTGTTCTTTTTTAGCAAAGACACCCGAATGTGACATCTCCAAAAGAAAGCAAGATCCAGGAACAAGTCAAGAGTAAAAGTTGTAGTATAGATTGCCAATTTTTACTCTCTTGTCACATTTCGCAGGAGAAACTTCTCTTGGAGCCATTTTCATCGTCCAGAGATATCGCTTACATTGCCTTGGTGCCAGATCAGGAGTTCATTTGCAAATGTGCCAAGACATTCTTCAAGGAACTCACTTCTGTGTACGAGGTAAGAAATGCTTTGAGAATTTTCCCTGTTAAATGTGATTAATAGCGGTACAAAAAAAGGGGCTCGGTGAACCACGTTTATAAATGATACAGTATGAACAATTTTTTAGGGGGGGGGGTGGGTTTGGGGGCTACTGATGTGTACTAAAATAATAGCACGATGATGATGATGATGTATGTGTTTGCCAACATTTTGGCCCATTGTGCAGAGATCGAGTGAGATAAATGTCCAGATGTTAACATTTTGGTTTGTCCTGTCTCTGTTTCCTGTTTCTTCTTTAAAATAGTACTAACAAGAAGATGGGGCGGGCGACTCTTCTGTTTTCTTTTCATGACTGCACAGTCAGCTACATGTTGTGATTGTTTATTATATAGTGGCAATAGAAGTTTGTGGACATGAGTATAGGTTTGGGAATGTTATGTAATAGAATAATATGGATAAGGAGGCTTTAAACGAGCAGCTGGTGAAGAATTGGGAAGAGGGAGGGGGGGGGGGGGGGGGGGGGGGGGGGGGGGGGGGGGGGGGGGGGGGGGGAGGGGGTGAGGGGGGGGGGTGTACCCTTACTTCATTCAATCTTGATCTTTGAATAATGTACGGTTGATTTGATGAAAGAGAAATTTGGCAAATATTTACTTCTTTGTTGAACAATATTAGTGTTTTTCATTTTCATTGTCAGAGCCATAGTTGTGAGCATACAACCTTGATATGTTAGAAATAAGTAAAGGGTGCTAGGGAGAGATAATAGAATAACTTTGAAGTGTGTGAATCATGAATAGTATCCCACCACTCCCCCACAGCCCCACCCCAACTCCCACCCAAAAATGAATAATTAAAAATTAAAAAGTATTACAAAGTACCGTTAGAACCTTTTCTTGATAAGCATGGTTGACCTCATCTTCGTTGTGTATTGTATCATTCTCTTACCTTCTTTGGCCGACAGAGTTGCAATTTAGGTCGACATGTGCCAATGGCAAAATCCATGAGGAATGGTATCCTCAGGATTGGTCAGAAATACGCAAGCAAAGTTGAAAGCGAGCAGGTGGACAGCTGGTTCAGTGACATCAACGAACTACCGGAGGCTGCCAAGATCAAAGTATTTGCCCAAGTCTGCAAGGCATACGTCGGTGAGTTACAAAATATTTACTGTTCTCTCCTGGTCTATGCAGATGGAATACCTGTCTTGGTTTAATGAACTTAAATAGAGTCCTGGTAGTCAAAGTTTTGTTTATTTCATTGTTGACCCTAATTTTCACCTTGATCATCTTGGAGACCCTCCAGTGACTGGTATGTTGTGGCCTGGGAAAGGGATTCTATGGGGAGGACGGGGTTGGGGGGGGGAGGTCCCCCTCACATTTGATTTTCTTTCATAAGATTTAAGGGTTTCTACTTCCAAAATGCTGTTATATTTTGTAACTTTTGAGAGAAGTAATTTATTCTCAAGATATTTGCAATTTTTTTGGGCTACGAGTATCTGCATTTTTTTTTCCACCGAATGTTTGTCGATCCTCTAACGCAGTTTGGCAACCCCTTAACTTAAAAGCATCACAGACCCCCAGTTTGAACCCTTGGAATTGATACAAATGCAAAGATGCATAGCAGTGTTATTTATTATTTGTTATTTATTATTTATTATTTTCAGGGTGTTTTGTGGAAAGCATAATCTGTAAATCTCTGTCGAGAGAAAATACCTTTCAGTGTGCGTATAGAAGCATTGTCTCTAAGGACAGGATGCAAAGTTAGCCATTAGTGGGGATATGGTTATACAAGGAAATGAAATTTGGCAGTGCTATTAAAAGTCCAGAAGTTTTGGAAGTGTGCAGAGTACTTAAGTATAAGTGATTGTTTATCTTCTCGCAGCTCCTTACCTTATGAAAGACCCCCCAGATGCATCGATGTTTACCAGCCAACCAGCCAAAATGGATAGAGCCTATGCTGCACACAGCACAGTCCCTGTCAGCTCATCAGCCATGGCAGGCTATCAGGCCGGAGGTGTACCCAACGGTAGCTCTGAATTTGCTGCCAAGGGAGCCATGGCAGCACCTACCTCGAAAGGCGTCACCCCATCTGGTAAGAAATTAATCAGTATGGTTGAAAGCACGGGCGGGCCATGCACCCTGTCTGGTAAGAAATTAATCATTATGGTTGAAAGCATGGGCAAGCCATGCACCCCGTCTGGTAAGAAATTGATCAGTATGGTTAAAAGCACGGGCGAGCCATGCACACCTGTCTGGTAAGAAATTAATCAGTATGGTTAAAAGTATGGGCAAGCCATGCACCCTGTCTGGTAAGAAATTAATCAGTATGGTTAAAAGTACGGGCGAGCCATGCACCCCTGTCTGGTAAGAAATTAATCAGTATGGTTAAAAGTATGGGTGAGCCATGCACCCTGTCTGGTAAGAAATTAATCAGTATGGTTAAAAGTACGGGCAAGCTATGCACCCCTGTCTGGTCTGTTTGCTTAGGTATATATAAATATATATACATATATGTCAATGGACGTCTGTCAGGGTGTTGCTGGTACTTCCTTTAATGGTTGAGTCACATTATCGCAAGATTGTGGGACATTTCTTACCCAAACTGAAACCTGTAAAGAATACCTCGCATAGGTAATAATATGCTATTACCTACCATTAGTCGACTCTCTGATTTTCATACATAAGATTTTTCTCACGTCACTGGAGCTAAGAACATTTGAATGGGCAAAGTTTTAGCATCATTTCTCTGTGAATCATTTTGAACTTGTTCGGTACATAACATAACGCAGTGCAGTATTTGCATGTGACTTTGTATTATTTGATTCCATCTCATAAGTTTCAACTGTTTGTGGTATCTAAGACAATTTCCATTCAACGATTTCTTAGTTTTTTTTTTATGTTTCACGGTTTTTTGTTTCTCCAATGTTTGCTCTCCCAGATTCTACCAAAACAGAATCTAAGGATGATAGTTCCCCTGAAATTGCAGCCCACGCAGACTTTGTCCAACCCCCAGGGGTGGTCATCTATGTGGTGGACCCCTTCACCTGTAAGGAGGATGAACATCCAGACTATGCTGGCATCACCACTTTAGGACTCCTAAGGTGCTTTGCAGAAATAGTGGAGTGTCTCCCAGAGAATCTAGTCAAAAACATTGCCTTCCAGGTAAGAGTTTTCATCTTGTCTTCAATATTTGTTTGAACGTTTCGTGTCAGAACCAAGCATCTTGCAAGTCTCGTATATTCCTCAGTCGTCGTCGTTCCCAACGTTAACCTGTGCCGTTTAGGTTTGAGTCGAAATCAAAAAATCAAATCTCGGTTTCTCCGCTTCAAGAGGAAAAAGGGGAACCTAAACCACCGTCGAAAATTTCGCAGACATGTGATGGCACATCTCCTATTGGTTCTGCAGATATCGGCTGAATGTGAATACAGCATCCAATAGCCAATTTGAACAGAGAAATAAAGATCCAGACCATTGCCATCTTGGTACTGACCTCCTAGGCATCGAGCTCACTATGGAGTGGTGCGTGGTACATGGAACACACATAGTCTAGCACCTTTCCCTGTACCTGTACCCGGCCCGATGGATCTGTGACCTTCCATGAGACATTTTGGAATCTAGCATACACTCTAGTGCAAATTTTTAGTAGTGGTACTTGTACTTGGAGCCTTGTACTGGTACTCATAACGAGGGAAATTCTTCTTGTACTTCTTGTACTCAATGGAGGTGTACTAATGCAAAAAAATCTGACATGAAACGAAACTGCAATGGGGGGGGGTAGAAACATCAAGGGCCCTTGATGGGCATTTGGGGGGATACATCAAGGGCCCTCGATGAGCATTTTATGTTCTATACTCAATTTCCTAACCAATTCAGTACCTTGGAAAAAAAAAAAACTTTCAAAATGTTTAAAAAAAAAGTACTGCCAAAAACATTACAAGTAACTGTTTTCAGGAATATTGATATGTTTGACAAAGACTGTCTGCCCTTCATAATGTTTTAGAATCAAATTTATCATCGGTTACTTTCTATGTTTGGGACAATTTTTATTTAATTTTTAAATTTTTTAAATTTTTTAAATTTTCTCCATTTTTCATTTCTTTCTTTTCCTTTCCCAGATAATTCCTCTTCACCAAGTGCTCCAGGTGGCCAATAGCGGCACAGGTCAACGGCAACTCAGTCAACTCAAGTCTCTTGCCTTCTCAGTATTCTCTCAGTGTCACCAGACGGTGAACCCTTCCCTCCCAGGGAGGAGCCTGACCGGGTTCGGCCCCGCTGCCGAACTGGATAAGGTCATCAAAGGAAAAGAGGTGAGTCGGAGCTATTACCTACGTCCTAGGAAAGACCTTTCTGTACCTTACATAAGGTTACAATCAACTTTTGATTGGCCTTCCATGAGTCTGTGTGTAAATAATGAGACAAAGCATAAAGACAGAGAAATTCGAACAGGTACGTAACAAGTCAGTAGATTTTGTGCCTCATACCTGTCCGTACATGCATAGGTGATGGTGTCGTGTGAGCTTAGCGAGTGAGCTGTAGTTTCAATCCTGTAGTTACCAAATATCTGTGTCCTGATGTGGTACGCCTCACTTCGGTGCTACTATGAAAACCGTGCATGCCACATTGTCGATCAGTGAACAAGTAGTCGCTAGGAATTTGTCAATCAAAAGTTTCATGTCATATAGTTTATAAGACTGCAAAAAGGCCTCCGCCCCCCCCCCCCGGGGACGGTATGTCCCGGCCCCCCAATAATGCACAGTTTCCCGTACGTCACAATGGCCTATGTTAGGGGGAAAAAAATAAACTCCTCCTATAACTCCAGGGTCTCTTAATTGACCCAGGGCCCTAGTCCCCCATCTGTAACCCTTTACTCGGCATTGAAAGTGTCTTTGAGGGAAAGTGGTGGCGCTGTTCAATAAAAGGAGGCGCCAATTTAAAAAAAAAGTCTTTCATAATGTCGTGCAAATAATACCAATTTAATTTTTTTGTGATTCAGAGCCGAAGCATCCATCCAAACCAAGTTTACTCACCGCCGTACATCCTGGCCCCGCTGAAGGATAAACAGACGGAGCTCGGCGAGTCCTTCGGTGACCTGAGGGAGGCCTGCGGGGAGCTCTTCTGTACCTACTGCTTGTCGCACGACCAAAGATTTCTCCTCACAGCCTGCACGGACAACAAGGGCGAACTCAACGAGACTGCCATCATTAACATCGACATACCAAACAGGTGAGAGGAACCGATGTCGAAGATCGCATGATCCGTAGGCTGTTATCGTTATTTTCATGACATGGTTATAATCATGCCTCTTCAGAAGCCCACACAAGGTGGCATGATTGACAAGCTAAAAAAATAATTTGACTTGTACCTCTCCTACTTGAAATGTTGACTTTAAAAAGTATTTGTCCTTTTTCAAATGAAATGCATGCATGTGTTGTTGCTGATGATAATGATGATATCAGTACTGTTTGACATTTGGGGGAGAAGAAGTACCATGATGAAAGGAAATCTCAGAATGATGCAATTTCTATCCTTATGTTATTTCTTTCTTCTTTTTTCTCTTTTCAGTAAAAGGAGAAAGAAAGTTTCAGTCAACAACAGAGCCCTGCTGAAGCTCTGGGAGTTCTTGCTAGGAGTCATATCAAAGTCTTCGTTACCATGGAGGCTCGTGATTGGTCGCTTTGGCAGGTTGGGACAGGGTGAAGTAAGAGGTAAGTGTTGGTGCAAGTTTATTTATCAAAGTCTTCTAGTTTGAAACTCAGTGTCAGGGAGAAAACACAATGTAACTTCCAAATCAATGCTTGGAAATTTGTTATCAACTCTTAAAGCAACTGAAGACTCTTTTAGTTTAATTCTAAGGAAATAAAGCCAACAAATGACCAGCTGAGCCTTTTAAGGCATTGAGCCTTTTAAGGCATTAATGTATCAACTTAAGGGTAACTGGTTGTGTTTGAAGACATCATAAAATACAAGGTACAAGTATTTTCTCTGTACTTGGCATGGACAGGATTCAGCTGGTGGCAAGCCTTATCACCAGAATGTAAAAACAATTTCAGATCGTGGAATTAGAAATGTTTTTAATTAGGCTCAGCTGAGGTTCATTCTGTATGTAAGCCTAGGCTGCTAAGTTATCTCATTGTTGCATAAAAGCTAGAGTTAGTTGTATGTTTGTTGTATCTAGCCTAGGCTAAGTTGTATGTTTATTGTTTCTAGCCTAGACTAAGTTTAATGTTTGTTGTATCAAGCCTAGACTAAGTTGTATGTTTGTTGTGTCTAGCATAGACTAGGTTGTATCTTGCCATGGCTAAATTGTATTATGTTTGCATCTAGTCTAGGCTGCTGAGTGAATGATTATCATCGTTTTCTTTCTGTTTTAGATTGGAGTGCCTTGTTGAGCCGTCGATCATTGACTATGCAGAGTCTGAAATTGAAAGAATTGTGCGGCATGTGCAGCGTCCCAGGGAGCAGCGAGTACCCCTGCATCCTGAGTGCATGCCTGGTGTCCCTGGAACCAGAGACAGGTCTCAGGATCATGGCTGGTAAGTTAGGCCTTTATACAAGATTGTTAGTTTGTTTCCTGATAATCTCTTGGCCTAGAATATCAGAATCGGCTCCGTTATCGGAGAGCAGTGAATAATCAGGATTGGTCGTGACAATGTTTTGTGTGCGGTAGAAACGTTGTTGCTGCGTCACCTTGACAACCTGTCCTAGTTGTATTTGTTTTCTGTCAAGGATGACTACCAGCATGAAATTCAAATTTTGATATGTTTGTAGAATATTTAATAACACTGCTGGCATTCCATGCTGTATTACTACTGCCCTTTTTTTATTTTTGAGAAGATAGCCTTTAATTAGTTCATATCAAAAGAGTGACTGGACCATTTAAGTCAGTTCCTAGCACAAAACCTTTATAGGTTCTTCGAATCACATGTTTACATTTCATTGAAAATTGAATAAGGAAGGTCAAGTGGTATTGACTGTCATCTAAGGGTGCTCTGTTGCTTAAATGAAACTAAATGAACGGCTGTCGTTTTTGAGTTTATGATACAATGGATTACCATTGACCTTTAGGTCTGCTCTTAGGAGAAGAGGTTGTCCTCATATTAGCCTTAAAGGAGCATTCCTTAGTTTTTGCATATTGTAAATGTGAATATGTTACAGTCATGTATTATGGCATGTCAAAACCAAAATAATTCTGCCTGAAGTCATCAGTTAAGACAGATAATGGAACAAATTGCCACCCTTATCCAAGTATCAAAGAAATAGTAAACTTACAGAAGAAGAGCGCATTGAGATAGGAAATGTTACATTGAGCTTCATGACCATAAGATTGTTCATAATAATAATAAGTAATAATAATGTTGGATTTATATAGCGCTTTATACCAAGGTTGGTAAGTGCTTTATAGATGTTATATTACCCCTAGTCAATGATAACCTGTCCCAGAGACAATTCATCCAGTTGGCTGCAGTTATATACTGCGCCCAATGACAAGTTACCTCACAGGTACCCATTTAACCCCTGGGTGGTGGAGAGAGGCAATTGAGATAAAGCATCTTGCCCAAGGAAACAACGTATCGAACTAGGCAAGAATTGAACCAGCAATCCTTGGATCACAAGTCTTAGCCAATTGGCCACCACGCTCTGATGCTCATGATTAGAATCTATAATCAAATAATGCACTAATAATGCAATAATTCACTTAGAAGCAACCTAAGAATGACAACAACCAAAAAGGGAGAGATCTGCTAAAGTTTTGCAAGGTGCACATGTGCCTCCCATGATGCTCCCAAATTACCCCCAGGATTATTGGCCGACTCCACCCACTGGTTCTGTTGCCAAGGTGATAGTTTGTATCCCTCTGACAAGAGCACCTGTGATCATCGTCTCCCCGTCTCTCCCACAGACTCGGTAGCTGCAGACAAGTGCAGTAAGAGCAGCCAGCGGGACCAGCCAAGCTGCCAATTGCACACCCCCGACGACGCCACCTGCACCCACATCATGGTCTTCCCCACCAGTGCTACTAAACAAGACGCCAGTGCTACCTATCAGTCTGAACCCATCATGGATCTGACCTTCCCCAACCCCGTGGACAACGTTCCCCTGGAGGACGACCTGCTCAACGCCTCGGACATCGTCAGCCTGTTCGATATCCCTATCATGGATGACGTCAGGTCGCCGACACAGTTAGACCATCCGCAGGGGTCGCCCAGCGCGTTGCCTGCTATGAACAGTATCGGTATTGATAATGGAATCAAGGTACGTGGTCACATCTCCCCTTCTTGAGTCCTTCCAAGAAAAAAAAAAACACTAGAAAGTTTTTTTAAAGCTATGGTAAATTTGAATAAAGAGAATTTATTTATTTGTTTATTTTAGTTTTAAACTTTTTAAAACGTTTAGAAAAACGGTTTAGTACACTGTACTAAGTGACTACAACCATAACTTGTACTCAACTAACATCGATGCTATAGTAGATTTAAGGCACGTATTAAGGTATGTGTTCACATCTCCCTTCTTCAGTCCTTCTAGGGAAAAAATACACTGTAGATAGTTTTCTTTAAAGCTATGGTAAATTTGAATAAAGAGACTTTTATTTTTTATTTTTTAAAACTTTTTAAGACGTTTAGAAAAATGATTTAGTACTACTGTACCAAGTGACTACACCCATAACTTGTACTCAACTAACATCGGTGCTATCGTAGATATAAGGCACGTATTAAGGTACGTGTTCACATCTCCATTCTTGAGTCCTACCAAGGAAAAAATTTCACTGTAGATAGTTTTTTTAAAGCTATGGTGAATTTGAATAAAGAGACTTGATTTATTGATTTATTTTTTTTAACTTTTTAAGACGTTTAGAAAAATGATTTAGTACTACTGTACCAAGTGACTACACCCATAACTTGTACTCAAGTAACATCGATGCTATAGTAGATTTAAGCAGCTGGTTGTGTTATATAAACCCTGCAAGAACCCTTCAGCAGAGTTGACTTGTATTTATAATAACAATAATAGTCGAGATTTCTTTTCTACCTCGGGGACAAACTATTATCCTAACACACTGTAGTATACGCAAACAGGAGCCTATACCGCAATTTTTGCAAAGTTCCGTGATTTCTTTCTTACCCCAGGCTCATCCCTGCTAGAAGCAAATCAATAAAAAAATATAAACTGCTGAGCTAAAATTACAAAAAAGGAAACATTCAAAAATATAGACATTCCTTCAGTATTATTATTATTTTTTTTATTTGTGGTATATTCTAACTTAGCAAATGACTCTTCTTTTTTTCTTCTCACAGAGTTCCAGTGGTTTGCCAGAGAACATCCTCCCCGTAGATGCAGAGAACGTTCTCCAACAGCCCTTAGCCCTCGGCTACTTTGTCTCAACAGCTAAGACAGGCAACCTTCCCAAGTGGTTTTGGTCGCCCTGTCCGGAGGCTGAAACAAACTGTCCCGTCTTCCTCAAGGTAAAGAAGCTTGTGACTCTTGCACAGACATGTAGTTGTTAAGGAAAACAATTGTCATGCAAACTTTTGGAGAGGATATCATTTTCCAGACAGTTTCCTACAGAACAGGATTTTGTACGTGCTATCCATAATATTTAAGTGAAATGCAGTCTATATGTAACTTCTAATCTCCAGCAACTCTAAAAAACAGTTTGTGTAGAGTTTTGTGACAGATTTCTATATTGTAATAATCCAGGTCTAAATCCTGTTCAAGGCCAAGGGGGAAAAGAAAGAAAAAAAAACAATTCTCAGTTGTGATTTTTTTTCCCCTGGTTTCTGTGTCAATTTTTTGGTTGTTTGATTTGCTTGCATAATATATCAGCTATTTTTTCTCTATCCTAACAGGCTGCCTTGCATGTTCATAATGGCGCTGTGCAACAGACTTCAGATGATATTTATCAAAAGCCTCACACCCACCCGCTGGATTCTAACCTAACCACGGATGTGCTAAGGTAAGTCAGAAAAATACTATCGTGTGGGTGTGTGTGTGTGGCTGAGGTGTGTAAATAAGTGGAGCTAGTGTTGTTGGGGGAGGCAGGGGGAGGTGGATGAGTGCATAAGTAGATATTTTATAATGTGACTGGGGAAAGGGGGGGGGGAGAGTAGGTATACTTGAGGTTAATCATTGTAGTTAGATATTAGGCTTTTGTTACTTGTGACTGGGTGCTGTTATGGTGGTGAGTGGTGAGGGGTTGATCTAATAGGATGGAACAAGTACATAGGGGATTCAACTGATAGAAGAAGCGTAGCGGGAATTTCTGTCAAAACGATCACATAAAAGGTGATCTTATCACTTTGAACAAACATGTGGGATTTTCAATTGACATCAAAACAACTGGGTAAAATGTTGACAACTTTCCTTAGTGGGGGTACACCAAGTATATTTCTGGGGGGGATGTTGGCTTTGGCACCCGCAGAATAAAATCAAGGGGGGCTCTACTCCCTCCTTTCCCCTCCCACATCAGCAGACATTTCTACCAAAAAAATTCTAGTGAAGAATACATCAATATGCAATGTGTATGGTCCTGTACAGCCTAAACATTATTGTTATTGTTGTTGTTACTACTATTATTATTATTACATAAGATCTTTGCCCTACCCCCAAAACCATAAAACCCAAAGTTACATAAATGGTGGTCGTGCTTCTTGGTGAGCCAGAAAAAAGTGAATTGTGTAGGTTTTAATATGGATGATTTGCTCATCTTTTCCATATCTATATTTCTTTATCTGTACATTGTAATTTAAGTTTATGAGTCTTTGTTTAATCACAGACATGGCATTCCCATTTCCCTTTTGTTTGATAAAGTTTGCCTCGTTTTCTTTGTTTTTGTTTTTTCGTTGTGGAATGTCAACCGTCTTTACACTGAAACCAATGCCATTTATTAGGTCATGTAGATAGCCTCATCATTTTAGATTCAGCATTTGCAAACCCCATCTCCCTGACCAAATATAGTCATTGTAATTACTGTAAATAAAAAGAAACAAACATAAAACAGTGAAGCACCTTTGACCTCATTGATGTCATATTTTTAATTGATCAAGTCTTTAATCTTGTGTGTGTCAACGGTGTGTGTCCATTTCCGTCCCTTTCCTCAGATATGTTTTGGAAACATACAACGGTCTGTCATGGTTGACGGTAGATCCAGCCACTGGTGATCGCCGATCCTGCCTTCCAATCCACATGGTGGTCCTCATGCAGTTATACAACACAGCCGCTGCCCTTCTCTGAGGTCAGAGGTCGCTGCCCGTCTCTGAGGGGTCAGAGGTCACAAGCTGCTTCCTTGGGCTACTACCATAACCTTTTTTCCTTTTTTCTGCATCAATAGATATAAATATTTATAAATACTTTAAATCAGAGAGAGAAAGAACAGAGTATATCATGTATTACCTTCAAGAGTTCATTTTTTTTTTTTTCCTTCTTTTTTCTTTGCTTTTTATGGAGAAAGAGAGAGAGAGAGAGAAACGAAAAAAAATAAAAATACTATGTACATTTCTTATGACTTTTGATGACAATGAATGGAAAGTAGGAAATTATTTGTTTATATTTGTTACCTGTCTATAAAAGAAAAAAAAGCCATGAAATAGTAGGTCTGTACAAAACAAAACAAAAAAACATTTTTGTAAAAAGAAATATTATACAACTAGTCCTTTTTTAGTATGTTTTTTACTTTTCGTTTTTTTTCTTCCTCTTTCCGATGGGTACTTTTCCGTGAAGATGAAGACGACTTTTAAATAACAGAATATACACTAAAAGAATAGGAACCATGTGAAGACAAATGATTCAACAAGGGGAAAGCTGTGAACTTGCTTAGTCTCAGGTTTTTAGAAAGAAATAGGAGAAACTGGTAGGATAATATTTCTATCAACCGCAAAGAAGATGTGAGAAAACAAAAAAAAGGAAAAAGATGTTGTGAAAGAGGAAAAATGTTGTCTAGTTGTTCGTTAAAGTTTCAGGTGAGAATATTCCAAGTGGCAATAGTATGTAATTTAGAGAACAATAATAAAAAACAAAAGGTTAAGAGAATATTTGTTGTTGTCTAAGTAAGGATATTGATGGGACCCCTAAACGTGTAAGAAAATGAAAAGAAAAATGAAAGCAGAAAAGCTCCCAACGTTAAACCACCTTGTCTGAAGAGATTTTAGAAATATTTTATCACAGCTGGGGAATTACGGTACGAATCCAAGAGGATAAATGGATTTGAAATTTTTAATTACAGTTATGAAAACTTTTGTCTACCAGGTAACTGGGATCACCACCCATACAGAACGTTGCAACGGAACAAAAAATTGGGAAGAATAAAAATGTGCTATAAATGACATATTTGATGATGGCAGTGTTTCAAGGAAATTTCAAATCATATTTTTAAAGT
>KN886551.1:27216-37512 GCA_000934455.1 Apostichopus parvimensis
AAGGAAATTTCAAATCATATTTTTAAAGTCATTGTTTGTGGAACTTGCTTATGGTCTGTGTTTAGGGAAAAGGGCAACTGCATAAAATGGAAAGTTGGTCATAAAAACTGTTACTTGTGTTTCATTTTTATTTTCCGCCCTCCCCTCGATTACAGTATCTATATATAGGTGCATTACTGTACTGTCATGTAAGATATCTCCCCCAAAACTAAAATAAAAACTGAAATGGGCCAGAAGGGGTGGGGTTGGGGGTGGGGGATGGGGGGGTGCAAGATGGGAGGGGAATGGTAAATATTTTTTTGTAACCCTTAGTTAGGTCTTAAAACCTGAAGACATGTATTGGTCTTAATCTACACATAGATCCTGAATAGAACTCATTATTGCCATATATTTATCTAGTCTATCAACTGGCAATGTCTTACACATCTTCCCAGGTGGTGATGGGGGGGGGGCTGGGGGGGGGGCGTGTTTCAAATAGAATATCCCCCTGGCTAGGGGAGTGAGAAGTTGAACGATGAGAGGGAAGAAATGCACTACTTTTTTCAATCAAACTCATCCTGTATCTTTGGTAGGTGAAACCATAAGTTACAGGTTTAAGGGTTGTTATTTCTGACATTTCAATCTCTCGGTTTGTGGAAGTCAAAAAGAATTTCGTGGACATATTTCATATGGGTTGATTGGTAGAGAACATTTCTGTCTGTAGCCAGTATTATTGGTCCACTTGTAAGAAGTAAAGAACAAATGTTTCTGATGTTTGTAATACTGTATCACTCTTACCTATCCTCACAATCATAGTCTGGAATGAAGGTCGGGTCGAAAACTCGATTATTTGCTTTTTGTAAAACAACACTGAAATCACTGTCAGCAAAGTTGAAGAAAGGTGTGATGCATTGATTGATTAATTAAGTCTTCTATTGATTGATCAATAATTAAATTATGCCATCATCAACAATATTTCTGCACTAAGTATTTAATGATCAATTTTTACCAAAAATAACAACAAATTGATTTAAGTTGTAGTACATACTAGTACATATTTTCCTGAAAGGAGGCTGGTTTGTGGTTGAAAGCTGTCATAATGGGATAACTATGGTAGTAAGTAGCTGAATGAATTTGATAGATAATGAGAATCCCAAAGGATACCCTCACTGGCAGGAAGTCCCTGTGAGTTCAGTTAGACAAAGTTTCTATAACAATTTAGAATAGTTTTATCTGTGTTAGGAAAAGTAGAAAGAAAAGCTTGGCGAAAATCCATCGTAATAACACTAGATTTATTTATAGAATGGAGGATTATGTCGAGAGAACAAAGAGATAGCAAAAAACACAAGACTTTATGTGATGGTTATACAGCTGGGTGATTGGAGATAGCCTACCACATTAAGTGTATGAGAATTCCAGCCTAAACATGGGAGATACTACCACGTTGCAGTTTTTCTTTTTTTTTAAGAGAAAATGCAGCCCAGCTGTGAGGAGATATCCTCCTACAGTAATTATGTATGTGAGGATAGACAGTTTAACATCATTGTGATAATCTATGGCAGTGTGTGTGGTGGGCAAGTGGTTAAGGCAATGGACTTGCAATCTAAGGTTTTCAGGTTCAATTCCTAACCAAATCATTATGTTGTGTCATTAGGCAAGGCACTTTATCCCATGGCGTCTCTTCACCCAGGTGTATAAATGGGGACCTGTGAGGTAACTTTTAAATATTGTTGCATGTGCATTGTGCTGGCTTGTGACTACACTCAATGGGATGTCCCCCATGAGACACGTAGATGTGGTGCACTGTAGTGCCCTAGGAAGGATTGTTTGAATTGTGCACACTTTGGTGTGTGGGTGTGACAGTTACCAATGCCCAGGGGTTAAATGTTGTAAAGTTGTGTGAGGTGGCCTAGGCCTTGAACAAAACTTAACCTTCAGCTTATTATTATTATTTATCAAATCAATTGAGTGAGAATCTAAAGCCTAACAGTAAGGGATAAAATACAACATGGGTTCTGTGAAGCAAGTTTGGACGCCAGGGGAAGTGAGGGGGATAAGTAGGGTAGCCAGTGGTCCGGCCTAAAGCATTTCAGTGCATGTCCTCTTTCTTTGCACGACCACTCGCCGGATGCATTTCTAAGTAAAAGGAAGGATTTCTAGTAAAGGGAAGAATTCTAGTAAAATGAACCAATCTTTGTATTTTTTTTTTGGGTGTCCTTATATTACAGAGGTAGACTTGTGCGAGTATTGCGGGCCTTATTGCCTTTAGTAAAATAAATCATAACAGTTAATAGGATCTCTTCCAGTTTAATATTACCTGTATGGCAATTTAGCTTATTTATTGTGTGCATTGTATAAGTAATAATTAGTATCATCAAATATGTTAGCTGCAGGGGGTTCCCCCCTCCCTCCTCCCACAAGAATTAATCATCATTGATTACTAGCAGCCCATACCATCTCCATGAGTGGTCAACGTATCCATGTTGAGGTCATGTCTCGGTGATCACCCCTTGGGTTAAGTAATTGTGTCGAGATGGTTTCGTCTCATATAACAACTCACAAAGTCATAGAAATAAAGGCTGGCTCCCTTATGATCTTTGCTATTAAAGTTTTAAACAGCTTACTCTAGGAGACATGGGTTTTAACATTTTTGTAACTATGTTTTGGCAATTCTAATGTGTTTCAATTCCGATAGATATATTTTTGGGCTAAAATATTTGCAATGAGTTGACATTATGAGAGGAGTAAGTTGTTACCCTGAAAAGGCTCGATGGGTGTTGGGCTGAAGACACTCTTTGATCTTGCCCTAGTTGTTGTGCACTACAAGGAATTCTTCCCCGTTTTCTCCACCCAGAAAATTACCATTCTCTTCAGTTGAGAAAACAAAAATGACAAGAGTAATCTTTTACAGTCTTGCAGGAAACTATTTTTCGGGGGGGGGGGGGGGGGTGGGTGGGGAAGTTGGTGGGGATGAGGGAGGAAATCTTCAGGAGAAGCATAGCTAGTGTTTTGATTGCAGATTTAACAGCTACTTGTGTATTGAGAATTGGACTGTGCATTTGACAGAAATTGTTTGTTCCCGATGAGTAATGCTAGCATTGTACTTTGAAGGAACCAACACATGAGATCTGGTAATAAATACCTACCAGGACATCAAACTTGGTTGCCACAGGTTTTAAAGATACAGAAGAAATGAAAATATAAGATCTAATAAACATCAGAACAGTATTTGGAAAACGGTATTATGGCATTTTTGTTTTTTTCCTCAGACAAGAAAAAGTTATAACATTTAGTGTTAGAACAAAGGGTGACCTTGTTTATCAGACTCATTGTTTTTTTTCTTCTCATTCATGAGCTGTATTTTTACCAACTCAAAAACCTCAAAATCATCTGGTAAAGTTTTGTTTCATAAATATTTCGCAGATACAGGTAACCTCCTGATACATTGTTTTATTCTCCAAACCTTTAAACACAGAGTAAGTGTATAAGTTTTAAATCAGTGGTCATTTACGTTCCTCTGTGTAATGTGTGCTTGCCACTTGAGGGTTTTCTTTGTGTTTGTGAGTTGGGGGTGGGGGTGGGGGTTGGGTTGGAAGTGGACTAGGCAGTAGACTATATACAGCAGATTATAGACAGCAGCAGCTGTCCATGCCAAGGGTAGGGCGATAATGGTATCTTTAGCCTCACTTCTTGTATTTTCCTTTCTTTCTTTCTTTTTTGGACGCTGTCAAAAAGTCAGTCGCGGAAAGAAAGAATTGTGTCAAATATTTTGTATATATTTCCTTTCTTGATGGACAGATGATTTATACATATTATACACACTTTGGAATATGACATGTAGAGTAATGTTCAAATTGATAACAATGAAAGTAAGTTATTATATGATTGTCATCTCTTATTTTTTTCATTTCCTTTTTGCTCTGTAGGGAGAGAGGGAAGATGGAGAGGGAGAGAGGGCGGAAGGAGATGGAGAGAGGGCGGAAGTGGGATAGTGGAGGGGAAGGGGAGAGTTAAGGGTAAAATCAGAGGTAGAGAGTGGAGAGGGGACGGTGTAATTGGACAGGAGGGGAAGAGGGTCGGGGAGAGGGGACAGCGTAGTTGGACAGGAGGAAAAAGCGGAGGTAGGGAGAGTGGAGAGGGGACAATGATATTGTACAGAAGGGGGAGAGCGTATGGGGAGAGGGGACAGTATAATTAAATAGGAGGGAAAAGCGGAAGGAGGGAGCGGAGCAGATGGGACAGCGAGTGACAGATGGGATGTAGATGTTTGCTAAGAGAGGGAGGAGGTGATGGGGTAGGGGAGAGAGACGGGAAGAAGTTGGAAGAGAAAAAGAGGGGTTTAGAGGCTAATCGGAGAGGGAAATGAAGGGGTGGGGAGGGAAGGGACTGAAAAAAGAGGCCGATGGTGATTATACCAAATCCTTAAAATATAAAACTCCCGCGTCTGTGTTTTGAATGAAGACGTCTCACATGTCGGAACACAAAGTAAAGCTTCAAATCCGCTTTCTTTAGTTGATTTTGCTATTTCGGCGGTACCAGTTGATACTAAAGACACAAAGAATGTAACACTGGTCGAGTTTCATTACAAACCATGAAAAAGTCGAACATCTTGAAATTTATCGTAGAAGTTGTGTGTTCAAGTATAATCATATACCTCATTGATAACGTAATACTACTATAGAGCCTGACGCCAACACACTATGCAAAACAATCTTTGCATTTCTTTTCGCGTTGGTCCACTGACGAATAAATGTGCAAGTTTATATAAGTCAATGAAAAACGGAAAAATAGACTGGGAAATTATTTAATTTTTTTTAAAAAAAAGATGGAAAGAGCAGAGAAAATGGATTTCGAATGCTGACACAGTGTATCGCCGTTTGTTTAAGCAGCGAAGGCTTTGAAAAAAAGTGAGGGCGTTTTACGGCAAAAAGCCAGATCATTTGTAAGTCTCCATATATGCATTGTGCATTCGACTTTGAAACTGAATTTGAATTTACCTGCTTTTTCGAAAGAGTAGGTGTACTTTTCACAACAAAGACATGTTATGGCGACCAGAGTGGTTAGTACTATACTCCTGACTTAAGAACCAAATTTGAAAACTTTTTTGCCCCGCCTGTAATGACTCGAGTAAGGGGAGTGTTTTGTGCTTTAACTTTTCATGTGTGGAAAGTGTCATATCCGGTATCTGAGAGGCATATGGCAAACAGTTTTCTTGCTTGTATTAGTTTAGTGCTCCACTCAAATAGTGTCATAGTTGTCCCTGAAAAAGGCCGTGAAAAGGCAACCTTCCCTCCTCACCACCCTCTTGCCATACACACCTACTTTTGTGTAATACTTCCGTATGAGTCTGTGTATGCAGTTTTCAGTTTAATGTTGCAAAGTTGGTAGTAGCCTATTTCCCTAGTATTAAATTGTTAGTGATAAGCCCAGGACATCATAACTGTCATCCCATATGTTATTCTGACATGTGGATTTATCGTTAGGGATACAGTTTTTAAGTAGAATGAGGTGGTGATATTTTTTTGCCATTAGGCTTTAGTCATATCGCATCCGAAAGGACAGTCGTAGCCGGTCTAGGGGCCTAGGCTAACTATATCCAGGGTCCAGTGAGTAACAATACAGCAGCTGAGCAGACGACACTAGTAAAGTAATAAGATTCCTATGTAATTTCATCTACTATCGCTTCCTAAGAATTAACTGTGAAACAACACTGTCCACTGCCATATTTTTGACGATTTTGGCACCCAAATGCGGCACACGATATCACCATTTCTAGTGATTTATGTCAACTGTATCACTTTAGTTATGTAAAAGACGTAGTGTTTGTATTACGCCCGGTACTGTCTTGCCGTACATACAAAGCGCCACCAGTTGGATGGGTGGCTTCAGTATATGTCGCATGACGTCATTCTCCCTACTTCAATTTCTAATGGTATAACACAACTACGAGATGTGCCTCACGTGGCAACATATTTTCATGAGCTAAAGTAGTCTCAAGTGGGCCTTGTAACATCCTACCATACAATTTACAAGGATTGGATTCTTAGAATGATACTTGTTACTGTGAGCCTGGTTGAGTGCACAGAAGGTCTAAAACAAACACAATCCCTCCGAAGAACACACTATACATATAGACACAGGACGATACACCAGTATAATATAATTGTTGCATACCTGCATAAATAATGGGGTCATACAAGTAATAAGAGTATAGCTATTAATACTCTTGAACCATACGGTAATAGCCGGTTACATTGTCTCTGTCTGTTTGTCGGTCTGTCGGTCGGTCTGTCGGTCGGTCTAGTTAATCCTTCATAGCCTATATGCACACATATTTTGCGTGTGTTTGTGTTTGTGTTTGTAGACTGTTTGACGAGCCTCTTGTGTTGGTCACCCCTAGATGAACCCTTCTTCCTCGAGCTCCTCGGAAAATGAAAAAAATATTACATGGATTGTCAACCGGGTTATTAGCGGTCTACAACATACCTCAATTCCTTTTGTGTGTTTTCGTTTATATTCCTGACCTAGTGTCCGATCATAAAATACATCGTTCTATTTATAGCTTATATACTTAACCGTGGCCCTAAATGGACGTTTCGAGTTTTCAACTTGTTGATGTTTTGTTTTGATGTTTTGACATTTTCGTTTCGAAGTTCGACACTTGTTTAGCACTATTCGTTTCGGTGTTCCGATTCGAGATTTCGATGTCTCGACTTTTTCGTTTAAAATCTTCGATGTTTTGACTGTTTCGATTCGGGATTGCGATGTCTCGATATTTCGAACTTCTTCGTTTCGAGATCTCGACATTTTCTTTCCGAAATTTCAACTTTTCATTTCGAGATTAGGAAGCTATGTGACTGTACCAAGCGTTAACGTTCCATTGCATTGAAACGGGGTAGAGGACACAGGGGGCATGTGTCCCCAGTTATGTGATAAACCTCATAAGTTTCCCCTTTTGGTTTAAAAATAACCTGTTCCCTTTTTTCTAAAAAAAAAAAAACCCCGAAACCGAAGCCTTTGTTCAAGTTTTACTACTGGTAACGCTGTACAAACTCTAAGCACGATAGTTGAAACCGGTCTAGTTGATCTTGAGCTAATCCTAGCCATGCAACCCAGCCAAAGCTGCAATCTTACAAGCTGCTTTAACGAATACGTGTTGAAATGACTATAGAGTGTCGATATGAGATGTGCAATTTACATGGACAGCAATGTCCTTTCTTGTTTTCATGAAACTTTTTTATCCTTCTCTTCATCTGTGTCTCGTTGTCCGACATCTTTCCGTTGCCGTTCGGAGACCTTATGCCGTAGATATCATCCTGCTTGCCTCACGTTTTATCTTCCACCATTACGCCTGCACCTCAGTCAGCAGTATATATACCGTGGTACGCGTGATAACTCAAAATATCGATACGAAAATCTCGAAATCTTGAAACACTGAAATCTCGAAATGAAAAAGTCGAAACTTCGAAATCTAGAAAACGTACTTCAGAGCCACGGTATAATGCAAGTTGCGACGGATGTTTTTTTTTTTTTACTTTCTTCTGTTTTCTTTCTTATTTGATTTGTTTTTCTAGGGACATGCGTTTTCTGTTATATTTATTAAACTTCATTGTAGCTTTTTAATGTCAAATTGGAAAAGAACTAGTTGCCAAATGACACTAAACGGATAGAGTTCCTGAGGATACTCGGAAGCAATTTGACTCATGTAGCACCAACAACGACATCAAGAAAGAAGGGTCAAGCGGAATTAAACGGAAGGAATTATTCTAGCTTCGGAAGTGTAATGCGCCTTTTTCTTTTTAACTATCCAACTAAGGCAACGTTTCCGTTTAAAGTGTATTTATTGATATCAAAGTGTATAAGTAAGTTGGCTTGACGTCTCGATCCTAGCAGGATCTTCTTCAGAGGCTAAATTATTGATGTTTGTTACTGAAGCTTTCAAAGGACTGAAGATTTTTAATACCTATGAAACTCCAAGTGAAATCGATTCATCTCTCCAAAAATGTGGAAATGTAAATATAAGGTATGTAGATATTTGAATGGAAGCAGCGAGTTGGTGTCCATTAGTAAAGTGACTCGGCCTACGTACAGTTTACTCGTCAGATTGACACGTGACTCACTAAGCAGGCTCTATACTGATCGGCAGTCGATCTTGGTTTCATTACCATGACTAATGCTTCATAACCATGTACACTCATATACCGGTTAATCGTGTGCAGACAAACGTCAATACATACACAAATCCGTTCGACACTTGTCTCAATATATAGACTTGGTAGGAGAACAGCCCAACAGGGCCAACATATATAGTTGCAGAGAAGTGGGGTGGGTGTGGTAGGGGTGTGGGAGGAGCGGGGACGGGCGAGGCACTTTTTACTAAGCTGTCGCATCTTATGGAGAATGCAGCCTTATGTTAAATCCAACACTTCACTTGACATATTGGCCCTATCATTTCCAAATTATTTTAGGAGGTACAGACCGGACACCTCACTAGCCCGCTTCAAGTTGATTATGTCGCCGATAGTGTACTTTGCCTTATGGAAGGACCCCATTCGGAAATCCTTAGAGTACTAGTTTTAGTAAACTTGAATATTTCTCATTTTAATACGTAATATGTTTTTGAAATATAAAGGATGTTTTTGAATATAAAGGATTTTTATTTTGTCACGTAGGAACGAGGCGAATGCTAGAGGCAGCAGTTAAATGGTATGAAGCGGATTTCCATTCTGCACAATCTTCAATTTTGAGTTGATCTTAACAGTTGCGTTATAGGCTTACACGATAAGCTACGGTATCCCTCTTCACAAATCTTTAAACTCTTCGGCTTCCGTAGGACACAGTATACCCTAGAATTTATGAAAACCCAAATCTTTGTAAAATATATGAACGATACGTCGACAGTCCATTTGTGCTTCTATATGTGTATACATTGTGAGATACCATGGAGACAAATACAATCTTGGTGAGTATGCATTGTGTTTAGAAACAATTCTACGTATTTATTGCTGATAGAGAGAAAGGGATATTTAAGCTCTATAGTATATAATAATGTCAACCTAATCATACACGTATGGTTTCTTTCAGGGCAAGTTGTTACCATAACCACTGGCTTTTCATACCGAGAATAGCGAACTCCCACCATGATCATTTTCACAGCACGATTCGACAGGGTAGCGGTTTCTCGATAGGTGTTAGGCAGCTTGAGCTTATAGTGAATTTGTTTCGTAGCTGAATTATGTAATGTGAGACAGATATGCAACAAACTCCCTAAGACAATAAAACTTCTGTAAAGTCCTAAGCTGCTTAATACGTTAGAAATAGTGTGGGATTATATAGCACTAAAATAAAAACGGTATTACTCTCAGCGTAAACCTCACTTCAAAATGGAATCTTTTTCGTTCGATACGGATCGTGTTCATCTAACTTGCATCCCTGATCGCCTTAAGAGAGACATTGCCCGCTTAACTTCCTTTAAAGTGACCACAACTGACTGTTTTGATGTTCACATTTTTCTTGAAAAGTCGATGGAAGGAGAAGGGCGGCGGTGTGTGTGTGTGTGGGGGGGGGGGGGGGTAAAGGAGGGGTCGTACACTGAACTGGTCTCTATAGGCCTATATCACTCTGACTAGTGATAGTTCATTATGTTTCTAAATATACCCTGTTTAATAGTTTAGAAAATGTTGAATAAATAGCGGTATTGAATTCGAAATTATGAGGCCGTCATTTCAACAAACAAGTCAAAATTTTGATAAAAGTAGAAATGTTGAGATAAAATGTTCAAAATGTTAAGCTAAAAAGTTTAAGTTAAAATGTATCATATGGGCCACCGTAGAATCTGATATTTAAACTTCTCCAGACCCCACCGGGTGTCTACCACCCCCCCCCCTTCACTCTTTTGGTATATCTTCGTTACGCTATATACTGTAGCTTTTATCACCCTTCGTATAGTCCTTCCTATAGCAGAGAATATACACAGGGTAATACAGGGTAATAGCTCTTAAACTATGGAATTTAAATTGGAGAGGATTTTTACTCTAGGCATTTGAGCAATTCTTTCGCAATCATGAATCTCTGAACAGTAAGAAGCAAATTGTAAAGAGTTATACTTGCACACAGTGGTACTGGGTGTGCGTTGATAGTACATGGGGTTTGTGTTTATTTAATTTTTTTTACAATATTTAATGATTAAGTTTACACAATCTCTCTGGTTTCTTCTCTCTTTTCCAGATTATTATAACATTGTGCTCTCTGTGCCTTTCAAGCCTATCATCAGGTTTGACAATTTGCTTTTCACACAAACACACGCACACACACACA